>JAODAL010020112.1:0-70286 GCA_025379985.1 Phyllomedusa bahiana
ATTTTTTTCCCTGTTCATCAATTTCCCCCCCTGTTAAAAATTTTCCCCCCCTGTAATATATTTATTCCTGTTCATCAATTTCCCCCTGTTCATCATTTTCCCCCTGTTCATAATTTTCCCCTGTTAATATATTTATTCCTCTTCATCAATTTCTCCCTGTTCATCAATTTCCCCGTTAATATATTTATTCCTGTTTATCAATTTCCCCCTGTTCATCAGTTCCTGTCTGCCCGTGTACCCGACATTTCTGCTACGTTACCTGACCTCGAATCTCCGCCGCCTGCCCTGACCTGTTGGCCTGACCTTTGACTACGAGTTTCGTCTTACGATTCGGTACCTCGCTGCGCCTCGGCTGCCACCACAACCTAGTCGCGCAAGTGATAGAGACCTGGTAGGACTCCCGCCACAGAAAGTCCATCCTGCCTTGTGGCGGGCTCTGGTGAAAACCGGGACCTACTTAGACCTCGCTCCCTGGCATGGCCGCTACCACCGCTTGCGGTGGTCCAGAGGAGCCACTCTCCGTGTTGGTACAATGGCAGAAGTGAATGCTAAGTTTCCTGGCCAGTTCTTTGTATGGTGCAGAGTCCACCACTTGAAAAGGGAGGGACTGCAGTACCACCACCTTGGACAAGAGCATGGTCAGTTTCTGCACTTAGGGATGGCTAGACGCATACTGCTGTCTCTTGGTAATCGTCTTGGTGAATGACTGCTGGCACCATGAGTGCTGAGGAGCAGGAGTATCTGGACCGGTAGATGATGGAAAAGACAGGGAGTTGTCTTCGGCAGAGGTGGTGAAGCCTTGACTGCTTGAAATGGGAGGTGTGCCATGGATGCTGCTGCTGTTTGGACAGGATGGACCACCACATCTGAAACACGTATGGTGACACTGCATGATGTTGATGCAGGGCAGTGGTGCCAACGTTAGGTCCCTGGTCACGCTTTTCTTTCTGCCCACATATTCTACATATAGTTATGTTCAACCCTCCTCTGGTGTCTCGTCAAAAAACTGTCAGACCGCCGAGTAGGTGATTTTACCACCAGAGCTCCGCACTGACTGACTGTTACCGCCACTGACGTGGTAAGCCCTTGTGCCGCTACATTCTGGTACCTGTAAAGTGGGTGGTCTAAATCGTGGCCGTTTGGCTCCCAACCTCGCACTGCTGCCACCCTGCTGACTCCCGGCCACACTACCGGCTTACGGGCTGCCTGACATGCAAGCTTCCGCTCTCTTCTCCTAATGATAATGATGAAGCCCTTGTACACTGTTGGTCTGGGTCATTTCATAGCATCACATGGCTTTCAAAACCTTCAGCATGCTGATGACACCCAACTTTACATCTCCGGCCCAGACATTATCTCTCTACTGTCCAAGATCCCAGATTGTCTGTCGTCCAAAGCCTCCTTCTTCTCCTCCCGTCTCCTAAAACTTAATGTAGAGAAAACAGAATGCTTCCAGGGCCAGGACAATGGGTAGTCGAGGGTAGGCGACCGCGTAGGGGGCCACTTCCTCCTAGGGAGAAAATGGGGCACAAGGAGGCATTGATTGGGCTGAATTTTCCATTTGGGGGGCACTTTAGGCCTTGTTTAACTAGGGCATCTTTTCTTGTTCCAGCCTTGCTTGCTTCAACTGGCTCCCAAGTGCGATCGGCTACATCGATTAGTGTTTGCCTGTCACCGCCGTCCACCTCAACGGTGTCGCTGTACAAAGCCTAACCACTCACCACATAACCCTCAATTGCAACTCTCCTCATCACTATATGCCCACTTCTGCAAGAATCAGCGGATGTCTTCTCCACCTCTTTGCTGCCCACTGTCCTCAAATAGTTGGTCCTCACTGTATAGTGGCACAGAGGCCACAGCACACAGTAGTTCTCTGGGTGTGGGAAGCTTGTTTTTTTCCAGCTGGTGCTGCCATGACTTTATCAGGCTGCATTCCCGCTTCAGTTTTTTGGTCAGTTTTGCCCCCGTAAGTGCCCATGGAATTTTAGAATGAAACGATTCTAAGAGCGGCGGCAGTCATGTGCGTGTCATACTAGAACACAGCATTGTATGAAGACCAAACCAAGCTCCCTCTGCATATTTAAGCAGGGCACAATGTTCTACAGCACCCTACAGGCTATCTGCAGCCAGGAAATAGCTGTTTTTTAACGCAATTTTCCAAAATTATTCAGGTCGAAAAAAATTTTGTTGGAAAATTCGGCGAACTCGGCGAATCGAATTTTTGAGAAATTCGCCCATCTCTAGTTATACTCCTTCATTGGAGTCCAGATGTGTTTATAACACCTCACAGCTCACAATGCATGTCAGAGCATATGAGGTCCAAGGACCTGCCCAAAGAGCTCAGAGACAGAATTATGGCAAGGTACAGATCTGGACAAGGTTACAAAATAATTTCTGCAGCACTCAAGGTTCCTAAGAGCACAACGACCTCCATAATCCTTACATGTAAGAAGTTTGGGACGACCACAACTCTTCCTCAACCTGGCTGTCCAGCCAAACTAAGCAATCATGGGAGAAGAGCCTTGGTGAGAGAGGTAAAGAACAATCCCAAGATCACGGTGACTGAGCTCCAGAGATGGGGTAGGGACATGGGAGAAAGTTCCACAAAGTCAACTATCACTGCAGCCCTCCACCAGTTGGGGCTTTATGGCAGAGTGTGCCAACGGAAGCCTCTCCTCAGTGTAAGACATATTAAAGCCTGCATACAGTTTGGAAAAAAACACAAATAAAGACTTCCAGACTATGAGAAATAAGATTCTCTGGTCTGATGAGATGAAGACTGAAGTTTTTGGTGTTAATTGTAAGCGGTATATGTGGAGAAAACCAGACACTACTCATCAACTGCCCAATACAATTCCAACAATGAAACATGGTGATGGCAGCATCATGCTATGTTGGTGTTTTTCAGCTGCAGGGACAGGACGACTGGTTGCAATTGAAGGAAAGATGAATGTGGCCAAGTACAGATATATCCTGGATGAAAACCAGGGGAATAGGTGTAACATGCAAAAATGCTAACACGATGATTACTTGTAGGAAAAATGCAATACAAACTAAACAATATAGAATAGAAAAATGTATTAATTGTGACACACATGTCATATATGGTATACACTGTACATCTTGTGACAAATTGTATATAGGGAATAGTATACGCAAATTAAAGATAAGAACTGCAGAACTGCAGGTATAAAAAGGAACAAACTTATCAATCAGCAGCTGTGAGGCATTTTATTGAAGTACATGCTGGTTCCTTGGATAGCTTGCATTTCTTTTGCATCGAAAGAGTGGACTGTTCAACTAGGGGAGGAGACTGGCAACAGATAGTGCGTCTCCGTGAAGCATATTGGATCCTGGAACTAGATACTAGAGCTAAACTATCGAAATGATATGCTGTATATTTACTAAGTTTCCCCCCTATACTTAACATAATTTAATTAGAGTTCAGGATATAATATTTATGATATAGTTTATTTTTTGTATGGTTTTAAGTAATTTTGTGTAGCATAAGGGTTAATGGAAATGACTAGAGATGGGCGAATTGATTCTAACGAAGTGGAATTCGTTTAGAATTTCAGGAAAACTTCGGTTCGGAACGAAGTCGAACGTTGGGTACTCGGTGTGAACGAAGTGTGCTTTTGATCGATAAAATGGCTGCGAGCACATGGCGTTACATGGGGCAAAGCACTCTGGGGGAAAAAGGGCATAGCCTGCATGACATGTGCAGAGTTTGAAGCGAATCACAGCCCGGCGGGGTTCTGTGACGTCAGGAAAGGTGCTGCCGCGGCTGATGCCCCTTACTGAAGAATTGATTTTTATATAGCGTTTTTCTGTGGGGTGTCTCAGCTTGTCTCAGAAAATGTTCTCTTAATGTTCTATTCTAATTTTTTGGGGTATTTGGATCGAAATCCAGTGTGCGTCCACTGCAGCTGCATATACATTCCAATATCCAAGTGGGATCTAAGCCAGGTCCTGTTGTATTCATTTAAAGAAACAGCGTTTTTTACAATACAAATACCACTTCATTTTTGGCTCTCAATTCTATTGCGAAATTTTTACATCCAGGGGTTTAATTTGCGTTGTTTTGCTAGTGTGCTAAACCCCAAGAAAACCGTCTTTTTCAACGCCAAATATATAAATTTTTCCTGTAGCCTAATTCACAAGCAAGTTTAATTACAACTGTATCTCTTGTTGTGTGGCGTAGAAAACACGCAATTGTAACAAGCTACAAAGCTACTATTTTGTGCGGCTCAATTTTTTGGCGCAATTTACATCCAGGGGTTAAATAAGCATTGTTTTGCTGGTGTGCTAACCCCAAGAAACCGCTTTTTCAATGCCAAAATATATAATTTTTTTCCTGTAGCCTAATTCAAAAAGAAAAGGTTAATTACAAATTTATATCTTGTTTTGTGGAGTATAAAAAACGAAATTGTAACACGCTACAAAGCTACTATTTTGTGCGGCTCAATTCTTTGGCGCAATTTACATCCAGGGGTTAATTAAGCATTGTTTTGCTGGTGTGCTGACAAAAATAAACCGTCTTTTTCAACGCCAAAATATATAAATTTTTCCTGTAGCCTAATTCACAAGCAAAGGTTAATTACAACTATATCTCTTGTTGTGGCGTAGAAAACACGCAAAAGAAACACGCAACAAAGCTACTATTTTGTGCGTCTGATTTCTTTGGCGCAATTTTCATCCAGGGGTTAATTAAGCGTTGTTTTGCTGCTGTGCTGACAAAAATAAACCGTCTTTTTCAACACCGAAATATATACATTTTTCCTGTAGCCTAATTCATGTCCAAAGGTTAATTAAGCCTGTTTGTGCTTTTACATTTAGTAAAACACACATATTTTTAAACGACACATACAAGTCCCATTTTTCCTGGCCATTTGTGGAGCCCCAATTTATATCCAAGGGGGACCCAAGCTGGTTACTGGGGTCATTGGAGTCAAAAACACGGTGTATATTTATCATTACAGATATCATCATCAAACAGTGTTTGTACATTTTAGAACAAACATATGTCAGACAGAGAGGTGGCAGGCTCTGCCCCTGCGAGGGGGCAGTGGCACAAACATTCCTGGAACAGGCCCAGGTCGCAGCACAGCAAGGGGACGTCGCAGCAGGGGTCACACGGTGGGGCCAGAAAGCCGCTGTCATCTAGCGGCCCTGTGTTGTTCAGCAACCCAAGGGTTCTTGTTAGGTATACTATGTCATCCTCTTCCTCCCAGATGACATCTGACAACCCAAGCCAAGAGTCGGTGGGAACCTCAGACACAACCATTAGTTGGCATGGCCCAGGAGAGGTCAGCGGCCCTCACCTGTCCTCAGCCCGCCTCTGTCCCATCCGGTTCCCTCAGCAGAGATCTACTATGTGGTCTGGGCTCAGCGCCACTAAATAGCGAGGATGAACAATTTGAGGAGGGCAGTCAGCAGCTACTTGGCAGCGAAGAAATGGGGCCAATATCGCCTGCTTCTTGCAGTAGGCGGCAAAGTATAGAAGTGGAGAGTGGCATGGGAGGTCATGTTGTGAGAGGTCAGCCTCGGCATACCAAGACCGGTGATGAGGACAGCAGTGACGATGAAACACAAATAGATGATGATGTAGCCGACCGCACTTGGGAGCCGGGTGAGGCAAGGGCTTCATCATCGTCAGGGAAGAGGGCATCAAATTGCGCGTCAGGCAGGGAGCGCAGCCAGCAAGGGGTCGTGTTGGCCGTGAGTCAGCAGGATAGCGCCCTGTGAGGTCGGGAGCCAAGCGGCCACGGGGTAAAAAACCCGTTGCCAGGTCCAAGAAAGTAGCGGCACAGGGGGCTCAGCGAGGCAGCGGCGGCAGTAGTCACTCAGTGCGGAGCGTTTGGGGGTAAAATCCGATAAATCGGCGGTGTGGCAGTTCTTTTGCTAAGACACCGGAGGAGCCGAATATGGGTATATGTAGAATCTGTGGCAGAAAAGTAAGCGTGGCCAGGGAGCTAACGTTTGGGACCACGGCCTGCGTCAACACATGCAGCGTCACCATCCGGGGGCCTGGGAGAAACGTGGCTCAGATGTGGTGGTCCATCCTGCCGCCGCCCGCAACAGCAAACAGCGCCCAGTGGCAAAGCATGCCATTGCAGCCAGTCAAGGCTCCACCACCTCTGCAGAAGGGGGCTGTTTCTCTTTGACATCATTCCCGGTCCAGATGCTCCTGCTCCTCGCTACTCATGGCGCCAGCAGTCGTTCAGCGAGGCGATTGCAAAGAGACAACAGTATGCGTCCAAACCAATCCTAAGGTGCAGCAGCTGACCGGCTCCTGTCCAATTGTTGGTACTGCAGTCCCTCCCTTTTCCCAAAAGGTGGACTCTGGACCGTTCAGAAACTAATGGTTGTGCCGGCCAGATGGAGAGTTCCAAGCCCGTAATTTTCTTTTCCAAAAAAAGGGAGTACCAGCACTTCATAAATATGTAGAACAGAAGGTGGGTCAGTCCTTGAGCTTATCGGTTTGTTCCAAGGTGCAAGGCAGCGTGGACTTCTGCGGCTGTAACTACGGTCAGGGCCAGTACATGTCCTTTACGGCCCACTGGGTGAATGTGCTGCCGGGCCCGGCACACCAACAACTTGGACAGGAGACGCCGCTTTCTCCTCCACGTTGTCAAATGTCCGCCTCCTCCTCCTAACCCCCCAGCACCACCATCTCAGCCTCCACCAGTACTGCTCCATCATCCCGCATGAGTAGGGCACAGCGGTGTCACGCAGTTCTACACCTGGCTTGCCTCGGCGAACAAAGTCACACAGGGGAGGAACTGCTCCGCGTCATGCAGCAAGAAATCGATGGTGGCTTCTCCGCGCCAACTGCAAATCAGAACCATGGGGACGGACAATGGGAGGAACATGGTGTCCCGCGCTGCAACGAGGGGGGTTGGTCCATGTGGGCCCCCCCATGGCGCACTGTTCAATCTGGTTGTGAAAAGGTTCCTGAAGTCTTCCACCGATCGTCAGAACATTCTGAAAATGGCCAGGAAAGTGTGCATGCACTTTATTCATTCGTACAAACCAGGAACACCCTCCTCGAGTTGCAGCGGCAGAATGGCCTCCCCCAACACACTCTGATATGCGATGTTTTCCACCCGCTGGAATTCAGCCTGACAGTTGGACCGACTGTATGAACAGAAAAGGCCATTAACGATTTTTTGATGATCCAGGCAGACAGAAGTACTCCCCTGTGTACTTTGATGTCAGCCAGTGGAGCTCATGCGTGACACCTGCGTTTGTTGAGGCCATTTGAGGAGGCGACGTTATTTGTCATCGCCAGGACTACAGGATGAATAACTCATTCCACTGTTCATACCCGGGAAAACAGATGCTGAAAAATCTGTCTGGGCAGGGGATGGGACGTGGCGACTACATCTCGTGGACACATGAGTCCTGTGGGGACTGAAATGGAGGACGAGGAGGAGGACATTGGAGCAGAAGCATTGTCTGGTGAAATGAGTGGATTTTCTACCCAGGTGAAAAGAGAGGAGGAGCAGGAGCAGCTGGAGGAGGTGGATGGAGATGAGGAAGACGAGGCAGATGACAAGGAATGAATGGTGAATCTTACTGCCATAAGAGCCAAATAGTGAGGGATGCAAGTGTACAAAGATTACATATTGCTGGTTACTCCCCTCCATTTTATTTATAATGTTAATCAACAGTTTAGTATCTTTAAGTTGCCCAATACACTGCTAACTAAAGGCTGTAAAAGGAAATCCATCCACTCACATAAATGTTGTTTCAAAGAACCATTCCTCACGACGATGGTGAGAGAAAATATTTTAACAATGTCTATTTTTTGTTGTTTTACACTATGCATACTAAAACTTTGTCCTCTTACTACATGGCTGAGAGTTGGTGGAGTACCTTATTTTTGGATATATATTGATGTTATGTGTGTTTTCTACTCCAGCTATAAATAAGGACCACACTTGGTCAAAAACGCATAAGCTGAAGTATACAGTCTGTATATTGATGTTCCTGTTTCTACATCTATCTCCTACATTTTATATGTTTTTTATGGATACAATTAAGTAAACTTAATTGTAGCAGCCATTGTCAGACAGCAGCTGCCAAGGCAAACAGGATCATGGGATGTATTAAAAGGGGCATAGATGCACATGATGAGAATTTATTCTCCCATTATTCTGGTTAGATCACACATGGAATATTGTGTACAGTTTTGGGCACCAGTGCACAGGAAAGAAAATTTTAGAGCTTGAAAAAGGTTCAAAGGCGAGCAACAAAAATAATAAAAGGACTGGGTGAACTGCAATATCCAGAAAGATTAGCAAAATTACGATTATTTAGTTTAGAGAAAAAATGGCTTTGGGAGGACATAATAAATGTGTTTAAATATATTAAAGGTCAACATAGAAATCTCTCCCAAAATCTATTTATACCCCGGGCTGTATTGAGAACAAGGAGACATCCACTATGCCTAGAGGAAAGAACGTTTATACATAAATATAGAAAAGGATTCTTTACTGTAAGAGCAGTGAGAATGTGGAACTCTCTGCCAGAGGAACTTGTCTTGCTGAATTTACTAACAGAGTTCAGTTCAAAAAGGGACTGGATGCATTTCTAGAGTGCAATAATATAAGAAGTTGAAGTGAGTAGGATTCTGGAGAGGGGTCTTTGATCCAGGGATTTATTCTGATTGCCAGACTGGAGTTGGGAAGGAATTATTTCTCTGAAAATGAGAACAATCGGCTTCTACCTCATGGGGGTTTTTTGCCTTCCTCTGGATTAACACTATAGCACAATAGGCTGAACTGGATGAATGTCTGTCTTTTTTCAGCCTTACTAAATATGGCTGTTTTTATGGGACATGTGCTGCCGGTCCACAAATTTGGGAGCTTTGCAGCTTTTTGCTTTAGAGAGTCCTATTTCTCCTAGTTTTGCTTTAGTTCTGTGTCTTCTGCATCTCATGCTTTGCCTATTGCTTTAACCTTTTCTGTGTCCAATCACAGTGATTGCTGTCACATAATGCTTATAGTTTTATAATTCCTGTGCTGGATTACTTTGTATTCCAATTGTGAATGCTGTAGCCAGAGCTTGAACTTTGTCTGGGTGTACTTGTAGATCATGGTTTACAAAACAGCATTCAAGGTCAATCAGCTGCCTCTAAAACCAGCAGAATACTGGCTTTTGTTTTAAAAAGGGGGAAATTGAACAGGGTTTTATTTGCTATCCAAAACTTTGGGGTGCAGCTGACTGGAATTTTTGTTTCCCTTTGGCCCCAAATTTGGGACAGGCGGTTTTCAATGAAGTTCTAGAAATTTTACAAAAAAAGCAAAAAAAAAATAAGGGGAATAAAGCTTTTTTTGTTTATTGGGAAAAGTTTAAAAAAATTAAAAATTAAATTTTGAAAAAAGGGAATGTTTAAATTTTAAAAAAAGGGATTTAATTGGTCCTAAAAATAGTAGGTTTTAAAAACCCAATTTCATGCAAAACCCCCCTCAAAAGACAAGTGGACATTCTTTCCATCTGGAGAAAAAAGGATTCAACCCCGGGAAACTTTGAATCGGGGAAATGGGTTGTCTATTTTGTCCTTGTTAGAAAAAAAAATTTTACTTTGCTCCTCAGACCTGGTGGGTTCCCCCTGCTCTGGGTTTCTAAGGAGGGGAGTATGAATGATAACCAGGTAAATCTATGTGCACAAAACAATTTAAATTTTATACTAAAAAAAAGGGAAAAAACGAAAAAAAAAAAAGTTTTTTTTTAAAATAAAACCATTGAAATTTCCCTGATATAAAAATTAAAATTCCCAAAAATCAATTATTCCAAATACAGTGTAACTATAAAGTCACGTTACATACAATATATTTTAAGCCCCCATGTTCAAATTTAGTTGTGTTTTTTTCCCTGTCCATCTAGAAAACTTATCCAGCAATGTACACAACAAAAAAAAGTATAAGGCATCCTTATGTATTTTGTTTTAGTAACTTAGGGGGCCCTAAAAAAAAAAATTTTGGATTTATTCAGTCGCTTCCATGAAAAATTTTGTTTTTCACTTTTCAGTGGTTTGTAAAAAGTTTTTTAAAAGGGAATGTTCATCAAAAAATGACTTATTTTTAAAATTGTTAGGGTTTCCCCCATTTTTGGGAAAGTTTTGGTTATGTTTTTTTAAATTTTTCCAAAATTTTTTCAATATTTTTTAAAAAATTTTAATTTCCTGCGTTTTCCTTTGGCCACAAACCCCTTTAAATCTTTTTGCCCATTCCCTGCTTTTTTAGGGGAGCTTTTCAGCAGTGTGCCCCTTTATGAAAAACCCCGGGTCAAGCAAAAGGAGACACCTTTGGTAAGATAAAAACAGAATCCCCCGTCACAAGAGGGTGTCACAGGCCCCCCCTCCCCCCCCCTTTTACAGTAAAAATATCTATAGAGCCCTAGGGGGACAGAACCTGTTTTTACAAATTCTATGGGAGGAAGTGCTGAAAAGTATCTCTCTGATTCTTTTAAAAGCATGAAAAGAAGCAGTTTCCCCCAAATAAAAAAAAGGGAGGGGGGAATAGGAAATTTTAAAATAGGAAAAAAAAACCAAGGGGAAAAAGGGCTATGGAAGGGTTTGTTTTAAATTTAAGTAAAAAAAAAAAAAAGGGCGAAATATTACTTTAAATTTTGTTCTTTTGAATGTTATTGTCACAATTGTTATGAAATTTTTAAAGAACGTATTTTTTGAGTAAAACCTTGAAACTTTTAAAGTCCCGGGGGCACCCATTATTTAAATAGTTTTTAATATGAAAAATATGTTTTTTGCCAAGCCCAGCGTCTGGTGACCCCAAAAGTTTATTTATCTGAAATTTAAAGCGGTTTAAAAAGCGGGCATTAAAGAGTTTATCATGAGGGAAAGACTCCCGGTAAATTTGGTGAGTTACTTTTT
The DNA here is from genome assembly GCA_025379985.1 of Phyllomedusa bahiana. Classification (NCBI taxonomy): domain Eukaryota; kingdom Metazoa; phylum Chordata; class Amphibia; order Anura; family Hylidae; genus Phyllomedusa; species Phyllomedusa bahiana. Next base: position 10,901 of record JAODAL010020112.1, read on the forward strand.
GTTTTTAATAAATTGAAGTGGAACCCCGTTTTAAAAACCAATGAAACATTGTGCATGTTTTGGGATAAACGGGCAGGGGCCCTACTAAAAAAATTTTCTACCCTTTTCTGAATGTTTCAAAAAGCTTTGCCCTGATTTTTTACAAAAAAAGGGTGTTTAAAATTTTAAAATTTTTCTGGTAAAATTTTCCCTTTGGGCAAATTTTTTTTTTGCCCCTGGTTTAAAAGTCCACATAATTTAAAATTTTTCCCCTCTACTTTTTTTCATCCATATCTTTCCCCCCCCCCCTTTGGTTGAACTTAAGGGACTTTTGTTTTTTTTAAACCCCTTTTAAACTGTTTTTACTACAGAGCGAAAAAACAGCTTTTAGGGCCCAGCCCCGGGAAAAACCATTTTTATGCCCAAATACGCTTTCCCACGTAAACCCACAGACAGAAAACCACAAACTGTACTTGCAGCCCCACGGAATCACTTTTTTTGATTCAGATGTGCAGCCCCACTTTAAACTGCTTTAAGGAGAAACAGTTGTATGTGCAGTCCCACATCTTGTGCCCCTGGTAGTCCCATGTAACCCAAAAACGGGAAAAGGGCATTTTTTGTTTGCAAAATTCTGTAGAGGTCAGAGGTAATAATTGCAGGTTTCACAATGTGGGGAGAGAGAGAAGGAGAGAAAGAAAAAAAATCCCCCATTTTTCTCAGAGCCCTGAAATGTAAAATCCCCATTTGTTACAAAGTTTTGTAGAGAGAGCGAGAAATGAAATTATACACTATAAATTTAATTTAGATTTTCTTTTCCCTTTTTTTCCCTTATGATATCTGCACGAAATACAAAAAAATCCCCTCGTTTTGGACGGTTTTTGTCATTTGCTGTTGGCCAGTCTCGGGAAAGCTGAGAACTCCCCCTTTCCCCCAGCTCCCAGAATGCCTCATGGGTGCACACGTGGGGTGCGTGCTGAGGGGAGTGCAGATACTCCCTGCGGTAGTAGAAAACACCCCCCTTATTTAAAAAACTGTGGCAACCAGCAAAAAGGAGGCCAACTTTTGTAACGGGGAAACCCCTTTGGAAAATTTAAAAATACCCCACTACAGTGTATCCCGCTGAATTTCAAGATAAATGGAGTAACATATTGACAGAGTGCTCATTGTAAGTTTGATTTTTAAATTGTGGGCGGGGAAAAAGGGTTTTTTGGGAAGGTTTGGGGAATCTCCCCATCAACAATGGATTTTTTAAAAAAGCGTAGAAAAAAAAACTGATCTTTTTCCCAAAAAAAAATTTTGACAAATAACACAAGAAAGAGTAAAGAAATTTCCCCCAAACAAGAAGAAAAATAAAGATTTTTTTTTGGGCATAGACAAAGGGGGAACAGTGGTCCCGTGGATCCCAAAATTTATATTAAAGGGGAAATTGTATGAAGATTAGGAGGAGCAAATTTTTTCTAAAAAATTCGTTTCGCCAACTTCCCCGAATTTTCCCGCCCAAAAAAATTTTTGGCCCGAATTACTTCGGGTTAAAATCGCGTTAAAAAACGATATTTCCAGACGAAAAAAACCCCTGTAGGGTGCTTTTAGAAGTTTTCCCTTGTTTAAAAATTATGCAGAGGGAGCTTGGGTTTTAAAATTTATACCAAAAGTGTGTTTTAGTATGACAGCATATGACTGCCGCCGCTCTTAGAAACGCTTCACCCAAAAAATTTCCTTTGGGAAATTTGAGGGCAAAAAAGACCCAAAAAACCCGGGAAATGGGAATTTTAGCCTGTAAAATATGGCAGGAAGCTAGAAAAAAAAAAAGCTGGGGCTATGTGGCAACATAAAAGCCCCAGAGTGGCAAAAGACCTAGTGTGGAGGAAAAGGCCGCGCCAACCCCCCCGGAAAGAGGTAAACCGGGGCCCCAATGACTTTTTGGAGGTGGGCCCCAAAAAGGAGTAGGCCCCAGAGTGGACCAAAGAAGGTGGGAAGGTCACAGCAGGGCAAAAAGAAGCCGATGGGTTTAGACCGTGGGACAAAGACATTTGGAGGTGGGGAAAAAAATGGGGTAGGCCACAAAAATGGCACAAAAAAACAGAGTGTGTAGGGGACGGCGGGAGGGCCCCCGCAGCAGATGAGGCAGACAGTGGGGACAATGGGCAGAGTGTGGGGTCCCGGCCGCCGCCACAGAACGAAAGAGGTAGCCGTGGCACAAAGGGAAAATTTGGAGGTGGCAAAAAAAAGGAATAGGCCCCGAGGGCACAATGACCGAGTGTGTAGGGCACCCGGGAGTTTGCATGAGGGGGCAGCGTGGCACAATGACAGAGTGTGGGGGGTTTACGGCAGGCCCGCCCCAGCAGCGCATGAGGTTTGGAGTTTGGGAAAATGAAGGTGTGGAGGTGGGTGGCCCTCCAGTCCCTGGTAAAGATTGTGGTTGGGGAGATTTTAGAAACTGTTTAGCAAAATATGTGGCATCCGGGGGTGGGGGGCATCAGAATAGTGGTGAGGCCGGTTTTTTGAAACCCCGATCCTTTAAAAAGTTTTTGGGGAGGGTCATTTGGTGATGGTTTAAACTGAGCCTAAAGGGATTGATGTGTGGAAACCTGGGGGATCCGCCCCGATAAAACTTGCAAAGGTCAGGTTCCAAAATTTTCCCCTGGGGCAAACGGGGTTTTCCTTCCCGGGGAACCCATGGCCCCCGCCCAGTCACCCCCCTGAGCCACAATGACCCAGCCGGAAGCTTCTCCCCCTGGGAAACTCGGGGAAATTGCGGACACATCCCGTTTTGGGTGCCCAGTAGCCAGCGGATCTTCTAATGGGGTGGCAGAGTACTGTCCAAATAGGCCCCCCCTGTTGGGGTTTAGGGGCTGCTCCAGGTCCCCGCTTTCTGGCGATGCCTCCTTTACTAGGGGGGTGAGGGGAAATGTCTTTAGTGGGCTCCGACATAGGTTGCGGTGATGGAGTGGTACTGCTCCCACCCCCCCCCTTCTCCCCGCCGCCGCGGGGAGTTTGTGTGAAACGCTGAGGAACCCCCCGGTCCGACCCGTCAGAGGAGGGGGAATTTCCGCACAGAGGCAGCGGCCCAAATGGAAAAGGGGGATTTCCCCGTGTAATTTTTTGTTTGTCCCCCTTCGAGGTGGGAAAAAGGTCCCATTTTTGGGCCCGGGAGGGGAGGGTCCCAAAAGGGTGGGGTAGCCAGAAGTCTCCCTTTTGCCAGATGGTGACTATTGGTGTCACTAGCCAGGGGAAAAGGCATGTTTCGGGATATCTGCACAGTGACTCCGAGGGGAAAATCCCTGCCCCCATTTTCCTGTTACTCCACGGTGCTTGCGGGTCCTCTGCCCCGTCTTCCTCATCTCCTTACCTCCCCAGCTGGGGTTTCCCACTTCTCTTTGTCACCTGGGTGAAAACCACTCATTTCCCAGACAAAGCTTCTGCTCCATGTCCCCCTTTCCCCCATTCTCCAGTTAAATTCCCCCCCGGGGAATTTTTTGGCCGCGAGATGTAGTGCCCGTTTCCGGGCCCCCCGGGGCCCAATGTTTTTTTCAGATTTTCCGGGGACATAAAAGCAATGGAAGCGGAAATTCTTTCCCGTAGTTCTGGGCTGATTAAAAACTTTGGCCCTCCTCAAAAGGGCCCTCAGCAAACGGCAGGTTTTCACGTTTTGAGCGGCCACTGGCTGACACCCAAAAGTTAAACGGGGGGAGTAGTCCTGTCTGCCGGGATTCGCAAAAAAAATTTAAAATGGCCTTTCTCTTGTTCAAAAACAGTCGGCCAACATGGGGCGGCTGGATTCCAAGGGTGGAAACATCGCATATTCGGGGGGTTTTGGGGGGGTTGGGGGGTTTTTTGAAGGCCTTTAAAATGCTAAAAACCGGGAGGGTGTTCCTGGCTTTTTTTGGAAATTTATTAAAGTGCATGCACAGTTTTCTGGCCATTTTCAGAATCTTCTAAAGATCGGTGGAGACTTCTTTAAAATTTTTCCCAAAATTCAAAATTGAACGGGTGCGCATGCGGGGGCGCATGGCCTTTCCCCCCGAGGGCCCCGCGGAAAAACCATGTTTTTTCCTTTTGCCCTTTCCCCATGGTTGATTTGCAGTTGGCGGGGAAAAAAGCCCAACATCGTTTTCTTGTTGGGGCAGCAAGAGAAAATTCCCCCCCGGGTGTGACTTCGTTCCCCAAAGGAAAGCCAATGAAAAAAACTGGGGGGAAAACCGCTGTGCCCTACACATGGGGTTAAGATGGATAGCTCTTGGGGAGGCCCTGAGTTGGATGGTTGGGTGGTGGTGGGGGAAAGGGCAGAATTGGCGCGGGAAAGCCGCGTTTGACAACGTGGAGGAGAAAGGGGCCCGTCCCCTGCCCAAAGTTGTTGATTTTTTTGCCTGGGCAAAAAGAAAATTTTCCCCCAGGGGGCCGAAAAAGGACATGTATGGCCCTGACCTTTGTTACAGCCCCACAGGGGGGCGCTGCAAGCCCCTTTGGAAAAAACCCCAATAAGTTAAAGGGACGGGCCCCCCTTCTGTTCTACATTTTTATAAAAGTGCTGGGTACTGCTTTTTGAAAAGAAATTACTGTTTGGGGAAACTTCCATTGGCTCGGCACAACCCTTTTTAATTCTTTTGAACGGGGCAGAGCCCACCTTTTGGGAAGGGGGGACTGCATTTCCAAAAATTGGGAAACGGAGCAGGGGTCAGTTTCTGCATTAGGATGGTTGGAGGGATACTGTTGTATCTTTGCATTCCCCTTTTTTAAACGACTGCTGGCGCCATGAGTATGAGGGGGCGGGGAGGTCGGGGAAGGGAAATGATGGGAAAAGAGAAACGCCCCCTTTCTGCAGAGGGGGTTTGTAGCCTTGACTGGCTGCGGGCCCATGCATGCCACTGGCCGCTGTTTGCGGCTTGGCAGCAAAAATGGACCATCACATTTCAGCCACGGTTCTCCGGCCCACCGGTGGTGAGCGGGCATGGTTGACCCCGGGGCCCGGGGGTCCCAAAACCCCTTTTAGCTCCCTGGCCAGCTTCAATTTTTGCCCCCCAGATTCTACATATACCCCTATTCGGCTTACCGGTTGGGCTTAGCAAAGAACTGGCACACGCAGATTAGTGGGTTTTTCCGCCAACGCTCCGCACTGAGTGCTACTACCGCCGCAGCCCGCTGGCCCCTGGGGCCGCTACTTTTTGGACCTGGGGAAAACGGGTTTTCTACCCCTTTGGGGGGGTTGGCTCCCGAACTCACATGCTGTCTCTTTCTGGGTTTACGGCCACCAACCCACTTGCGGGGTGCGCTTTCTCCTTTACGTGGGAAGCTGATGCCCTCTTCTCCCGACGTTTATGAGCCCTTTTTTTTTCACACCCCTCCCAAATGCGGTCGGGGTATATATTTATGGGTTTTGTTTCATGTCACTGCTGTCCTCATCCCGGTTTTGATATGCAGAGGGGTTGGGGGCCCTTTACAAAAATGACTCCATGCCACTCCCCCCAAATTTACCCTTTTCCGCCCCTGCAAAAAAGCAGGGGATATTTTACCACTTTCTTCGGGTTTCCAGTAGTGTTGGGCTGCCCTCCTTTAAATTGTTCTCCCCGCTGTATAGTGGGGGTGAGCCCGGGCCACATAGTAGTTTTTGGCTGAGGGAACGGATGGGGCAAGGGGGCGGAAATTTTGGGCGGTGAGGGCCGCTGACCCGTCCCGGGCCCTGCCAATAAGGGTTGTGTCTGACGTTTCCCCCCGACTCTTGGCTGGGGTTGTTGATGTCTTTGGGAGGAAGTGGAGGGCTTGTCAACCCAATCAAGAAAAAAAAGGGTTGTTTAACAAAACACGGCCGGGTTTGATGACAGCGGACAGTTGTTGCCTCACCCAGTGACCCCTGCTGCGACGCCCCCCTTGCCCGTGCTGCGCCCGTGCTGCTGCAGGAATGTTTGTGCCAATTTCCAAATCGCATGTGGGTTTGCCCCCTCTCGTCTGAAAACTGTTTGTTCTAAAATTTACGCTCTTTTAATGAAGATATTCCCTATATGATAAAAACACCCCTGCATTTGACTCAAAATTTTAACCCCCTAACAAAAACTTGGGTAAACCCCGGGGTAGAAAATTTCGCTCCCCCCAAAAAAATGGCCCGGAAAAAAAATTTTTTGTATTTGCCCCTTTAAAAAAAACTGTGTTTTTTTACTGAATATCAAGCTCAAACAGGCTTAATTAACCTTCGGATATGAATTTATGCTTTCAGGCAAATTTCTTCTTGGCGGTGAAAAAACGTTTCTTTTACTGTGTACAACTGCAGAAAAATACTTAGTTAATACCCTTGTATGTAAATTTGCCGCAAAGGAAATGCGTGCCAACAATTACTGCTTTGTAGCTTGTTAATACGGAATCGTATTTTAGGACACAACAACAGAAAATCGTATATTACATAGTGTTGAGCGATTATTAGCGACAAAAGTTTGAATTCGGCTCGGTATTTACGTTGATCGGATTTTTTTTGATCACGCGATATTTAGGTTTAAATCTGTGCTTAATCTAATTAATTCGCTCCATTTCGGCGCTTCCTGTCCTTTTGGCGGCAGCAATTCAGCTTACAGAATAGAGCAGGGTGAGCTGTGTGTGCGACGTCCATGATGGTTGTGTATGGTTGCGGATTGGCGGAAAAAATCACATGACCTCGTTTTTTCATAGAACAGCCTTCCTGTTCATGAATCAGTGTGTGTCAGTATCCAAAGCTGTTGGTCGTGCGTCTCTGCCTCGTTGTGCAACAGATCAGCGAAATTATTCATATTTTGTTCAACGAGATACAGTCTACTTTTAGCTATTGATTCCTTAGAACTTTGGAGATCCAGTGATTTGCAGATTTTAGGTAGTTGTGGCTGAGACATTTTAAGGTGCATCTTACCGCTGTTATAAGTCTCGGGTGATAGAAGGCTGGGGGGGGTGTGGGGGAACACAGAAGATCTTTAACCCTCTTACCAGCCGGAGCCAGTTGTTGGCCTCTATGAGAGCCCCATTTTGTGACATCTGGTCCATGTGTCACTTTATGTGTAAATAACTTTTTGACACTTTAAACCATATCCATGTTGTTCAGAGTTTGTTTTCTCGTGACACATTATACTTTAAGATAGTAGAAATTTTGGTCCAAAAAAAATGCCTAGTTTATTTGTGAAAAAATATCAAAAAATTGTGAAATTTTGAAAAATTTTACCAATTTTAAACTTCAAAAATTTTCGGCATGTATGACAGATAGTTATTTCCACTCAAAATAGTTTATAACTAGCATCTACCATATGTTGCTGTAGTTTGCCTTATGTTTTTAAATGTCTTTTTTTTTTTTTTTCGACATTAGGGGGCCTTAGAATTTAGTAGTAATTTTCAAATTTTCACAAATTTGCAGACCAATTTTTTAGGGTCCAGTCGAGGTTATCTACGTGACTTTGTTAACCTGTATGTTAGATACCCCCATTAAATGACCTCATCTAAGTAACTTCAACCTTAAAGTATCAAAATGCATTTAGGAAGTTTATAACCCATTAGGGTGTTTCACAGGAATTAAGCAAGTGGAAGTGAAGTTTCATAAATTTTACATTTTTGCACGATTTTCAATTTTTATGCAATTATTCACACGGAAAACGGTAATGTGATCAGGGAAATGCAAATTAATATGATTCCCAGATTCTGCCGTTTTCAGTGATTTCCACATTATGTGGCCATAGTGCATTATTGGCTCACCACAAGCCCAGAATATGGAGGGCATCCTACTGGGACTCTGGGGGTCTCATTTTCATTACGATTTTATTTAGGGGCCATCTTTTCAGTTTTGCGGACACCTAAGTTGCTAAAATTAATAAATCCCTTAAAATTTACCACTAATTGGAAAATAACACCCTTAAGGAATATATCCAGGGTGTAGTGAGACATATCGGGGACCCACAGGTGTGTCACAAAAAATTTTTAGGTTAGGCTGTGAAATTTTAAAAAACATTTTTTTCCAATAATCTGCAATTTTAGCTGAAAATTATATTTTTTTAAGGATTCCTGGTAAAAATACACCCAAAACACCCCTGGTTACGCAATTTATTCCATGTTCAGCAATACCCTACATGTGGGTGTTAAAACTGCTGTGTTGGGCGCCATGGCAGGGCGTTAGAGGGAGGGAGTGTTACTTGGATTTTCGGAACGCAGATTTTGGTCGGGGCCATGTCCGGCATATACAAAGCCCCCAAAATTACCAGACAGGTGAAACCTTCCTAAGTCACCCATTTTGGATTCAGCAGCTCATAGATATCATCTAGGGGTGTATTGTGTTTTGGGTGAACGGTGGTTCCAAGTTTTTTTTTGTTGATTGGGCTATGAAACTTGAGGGGAAAACGCAGTTCAGCCATTTTGTTTTTTGGGCTTCAATTTTACCAACGTTCGCCGCTTGCAGTATAAATGATAGGATATCTTACTATGGGGGTCGGTACAATTGCAATGATATAGATTTTATATAGTTTTTTTATGTTTTTTACTTTTAAACTATTGAAATAGGTCTATAAAAAATTGCGTTTTTATGTTGTCCTGGTTTGTTAGCCAGTAACGTTTCAGTTTTCTGTATACGGAGTGATTATGGGCTTGTTTGTTGTGGGATGAGTTGAGGTTTTTATTTGTACATTTTGGGGGGATATGCGATTTGATATTTTTATTAAGGTTTTTGTGAGGCATGTTGAACAAATACAGTATTCCTGGTATTGTTTTTTATTTTTATTTTTAACAGCGGTACACCATTGCAGTTATAGCTCACATGTAGTATTTATAACAGGTCGATACGATTTACAGCGATACCAATTTGTATTTTTTTTTATGTTTTACTGCTTTTTTACACAATAAAAACACTTTTATTCAAAAAGGGAAAACAGTTTTTGCATGCCATAGTCTTGAGAGCCATAACTTTTTTTTATTTTTCTGTGTACAGAAGCTTGTTTTGTTGGGATGTAGTTGACGTTTTTATTGGTATCATTTTTGGGGGGACCAGACTTTTCTTTTTGATCAGTTTTAAATCCGTTTTTTGAAAAGCAGGGTGTAGAATATACTGCAATCCTAGTAGTGTTTTTTATTTTTATTTTCACAGCACTCACCGTTGCAGTATCATAGTCCAGATTGACTTTACTCTTGGGTCAGATACGATCTACGGCGATTCCCTATTTATATAGTTTTTATAATTTGGAAGCACTTTTAAAAAAAAAAGTGTTTTTATTGTGTTAAAATATATTTATGCAGCGCTCGGTCTTTTTGTGCCCTAACTTTTTTATTTTCGGTACAGAGGACGTTTGTAAGAACTTTTTTTTTGCGCGATGATCTGAGTTTTAATTGGTACAACTTTTGGCGTTTATATGAGTTTTTGATCGCTTTTTATTCCATTTTTAATGTGCTGCAGGATGCACAAAATCGCAATTCTTGGGACTGTTTTTTGTTTTTGTTTTTTACGGCACGGGTCACCTTACGGGTTAATTAACATGAAAGATTTATAGGGTGGATTGTTACCAGCGGCGATACCAAATATGAGGTACTTTATTTATTTTTGATCTTTTTTGGTAGGTTTGGCGTTTGTAAAGGGGAAAAGGGCAGTGATTGTGTTTGTAATTTTTTTTTTTTTTGTTTGTGTTTTACTATTTTTTTTTAATTTTCACATTTTTTTAATTTTCCCAGTGAGGTTTTGTAAACGGCCCAAATCCCCACTGGGGAAAAGCATATTAGATTGCTGTTTGGAAGAGTGCGATCTGTGCATCGCAATTAGCTGTGCATAGGTCGCCATGCAACTAGTGTCACCAAAGCCAACATATGCATTAGTGGGCTTGGTGACATCACCGACTACCAGGAGCATTCAGACAGCCATCCGGGGAGTCTGGTTGAGACGGCCGTGGCGGCATCTGTGCCGCTGCCTCGCCGATGTAGGCAGAGGGAGTCACTCCTCCAGCCTGCGGCATCATTATCGCGGCGCTTGCAGTGCTGGTAATGATGCGTTTTTTTTTTTCACTTTGGGCAGGCAGCTTTGTTGATAGAGCCACCTTGCAGTTAAATATGAACCAGCAATTTTTTTCACCAGGTGAATTGTTAGGTGCCAAAATACCTTTTATTATCTGTATAATTTCGATAGTTTTTTTTCACTTTTGCCCATCCAGCTTTGTTGATAGGGGACCTTGCAGTTAAATTTAAATCCGCCTTTTGTAACCACGGGGAATTGATAGGTCCCAAAATACCTTTTATTACCGGGTATACATTTCAGATACGTGTTTTTTTTCACTTTGGCGCGGGCCAGCTTGTTATAGAGCCCCTTGCTTTAAATTTTTGAACCCAGAATTTTGTATCACCAAGGTGAATAGAAGGTCCCAAAATCCCTTTTATTATCCGTATACATTTCAGATACGTGTTTTTTTCACTTCCCCCAGTCCAGCTTTGTTGATATGGGTACCTTGCAGTTAAATTTGAACCAGCAATTTTGTATCCCCAAAAGGGAAATTGTAGGGCCAAAAATCCTTTTATTTCTTTTAACTTTCAGATCCCGTTTTTTTTTTCACTTTTGCCCAGTCACTTTGTTAATAGAGGTACCTTGCATTTAAAATTTAAACCCAGAAATTTTTAGTCACCACGGGGGAATTGATAGGTGCCAAAAAAATTTTTATGATCCGATACATTTCGCTTTTTTTTTCATTTGGCGGGGCCAGTTTTGGGGTTTGATAGAGCCACCTTGCATTTTAAAATTTGAACCCAGCAATTTTGTAGTACCACAGGTGAAGATGGGTGCCAAATACCTTTTTTTTTCCGAACTTTTCAGTACGGTTTTTTTCATTTTCCCCAGTCCAGCTTTTTTTGGGGGTACCTTTGCAGAAAAATTTTGAATCAGAAAATTTTGAGTAACCCGGTTGAATTTGATAGGTGCCAAAAATACCTCTTTCCCCCCAAAGGTCCCCCGGGTTTTGGCACAGGGCCCAGGGGAAACCCGGGCCCGTGTTAAATTTTTAATCTGCCCGGGAAAACCCGTCCACCCAAGATGAAAAGCTGGGAAGGCTCTCCCCCAACAAGCCCCGAGGCTGGCAGGGTGACAAGAACTGTGTGCCAGGAAAGGGTTTGGTGTGCGATAAGGGGCAAAAATATCCCTGGCCCCCCTTAAGATCTTTTTAAGGCTGGAGTCCCTCCCTTGCCGGGGGCAAATGTCATGAACCTTGTCGTCCAAAAATTTCAAAACAGCTACCGGGGTTTTTTGGACTGCCGTTTGGGGGAAGGCTCGAGGTCTGGTTCCCGCATTTTTCCGCCGTTCGATCCTGTTTCGTCCCGCCGGGCCTGCTTTGCGCGCATCCCCCTTTCCCCCCCGTAAACCCCTTCTCTTTTTTTAGTGGCAAAAAAACGCTAAATTTCCCACCCTCCACATGTCCACGATTGTGGAAGGCAGGGGGTTTTTGCCATTACGCAGTACGAAGTAAACACTTGGCCTGAAAAGCACGGTGGGGGCCCTGGGATTTGTTGACCCAAAAAAAAAAAAAAAAAAAAAAAAACCAGAGAGTGGAGGCGGGTTTAAAAGAGCTCCCCCCTCCTTGCCATTTTTTGAAGAAAGCCCCCAAAAGGGGTTCAGTGGGACTTTCCCTTGCAGCATGGCTTTGTGGTGTTTCTTAGTTCGGGAATTTCTGAACAAAGGCCCCGGGGCCGCGCGGAGGGGGGGAGGGAAACACAACCCCTTTCTTTTCCGTCGAATCCACAAGGCCCCATTTTTTCTAAATTTTACGGTCTTCATTGGGTAGTGGTTGGGGGTCCAGGGCTAGTGCAAGGGGGTTTGCCTCAGCTCTAGGGTGCATCATCTGAGGAAAGCCCGGGGGCTGTGTTGAAGCTTTTTTCCGGGAAAGGGGAAGCGGAGGAGGAGGGGGAAAGGTTTCCCTTGAAAACCGAAAATTACCGACTTTCCCTGCCGGGAAAAGGGGTTTGGCGGAAAATTTGGGGGGGCGGAGGGGAAAAGATGGGAAGATCAGTTTGCTAGGCCCCTCGACCCAGAGGTTTGGGAAAATTTTCAAGGCTCCATCTCTCACATGAGTGCTTGGATGCCCCATTTCCCCCCAACATGATCCTCGAAATTAAACCCATCAAAATGAAAAAACATTTACGGGGGGCCCCACCCCCCCTGGTTCCCCGGTACAAAAAAAAAACCTGCCTTTCCCTTCCACCCCCCCCAAATAGAGAGAAAAATGCAGGAAAGGGGAAACCTTGCGGGATTGATCAACTGGATTTCATCTGTGCTTCTGCCCCACTTTCCTCAAATTTGTGGGGGAACCCAACATCCGCGCCGGAAAAGCATTGAGTGCCAAAAACCCGGGTAGCGGCAGCAGCAGCAGCAGGCAAGGGGGCAGAACCCTAATGAGGGGGGAAACCTCGGGTAAGTTTTATTTACCCCCCCCAAACCAGGGCAATGCGGGGCACACATACAACACCCCGAGACCAGATAAGACCCAAGGTTTGCCGACTATTTTAGTCTAAAACACTGAGTTTTTGGATGTTTTCCGGCCCCAATAGACTTCGGGGGTATAAAAAATTGACAAAAGGGCCCGGGAGTTTCGCTCCCCAAAAGCCATAGAGGTGTTGTCCCCCCCCACAGCAGCGTCATTTCTGAGTAAAACCTTCAGACAGCGGAGGAGTCATTACAAAACAAAGCACCCGTTTTTCCAAGTTAATTGGAGGGGTTTGACTTTTCATAAGTTTAAAATCAGGAAAGGGATCTCTGATGTTGTTGTGGCCCCCAATTGCCGGGGTCCCCGTTTAGTTCCCGGTCAAATTTTCCTCTTCGAACAGAAATGGTATCTTAAAAAACTTTTTTTTAAAAGGGAAAATTTCTTACTGAAATTTTTTTATTCTCGGTTCCCAACATTAAAATTTTGCGGGTTTTGTTTTGAGGGGGAACTGTACAAGACAGAAAAGGTTTCATGACAACACCCTTTATTAAATCTACTCATTTTACCCTTTAGAATTTTTCGCTTTGGGAAAGGTTTTGGGGTTCATTTGCAGTGAGATACAGTTTTAAAAATTATGGTCCTTTGGAACGGAAATGGGCTTCTAAGGGGCTTTTTCCTTTAAAATTTTTTTTAAATTAGGGGCTGAAAATTTTCAAAATTTAAAATTTTTTTTGGGGGTCTTTGTTGCTGTGAGATACAGAAATTTGTCTTGGTTTTTGGGAAAAAATGTGGCTTTTGAGTGGCCTTTTCCCCCTCAAAATTTTTTAACAGTGGCTGGGAAAGGAAATTTTTAAAATTTTTTGGGGTTGGGGGCTGCTTTGAAATGCAGAAACCTTTGGGTCCAAATTCAAAAAATTTTTTGTTTCAAACCCAGTTTTTTTGTTTTTCACTTTTTGTCAAAAATTGGAAAGGGGCCCATTTTTTGTTTTTTTTGGGGGGGTTTTTTTTTCTGTGCTTGCAGCAATACAACAGGTCCTTTTATAAAAAAAATTGTTTTTTTTAAAAACAGCATTTGTTCTTCAAAATTGTCAAAAGTGGCTAAAGGGGGTCATGTTTAAAAATTTTTGGGGGCATTTTGCTGTGAAAAGCATTTAATAAGGTCCTATTAAATAAAAAAATTGTTTTTTTCGAACAGCATTTGTTTTTTCACAATTTTTCAAAAGGGCTAAAGGGTAAAGTTTGTTTTTTTTGGGGGCTTTTTGCTGTGAAATGCAGCGGGGACTACAGGCCCTATTTTTAAAAAAATGGGGTTTTCTAAAGAAAATTTTTTTCTTCACAATTGCAAGAGTGGCTCAAGGGTGAGGGTCCCTGTCAGAAACAGGAATGGGTAGGACACTGTATTGGAAAATTTATTAAAAAATGACTTTTTTTGCAAGTTTTTTAAAATGCTTTCAACCCGAGGGGGGGGGAAATTTCCCATTTTAATTACAATTAGAAAAAGGAAAAAAAGGAAAATGGGGGGAAATTCCACCCTATTTTAAAAATGTTTTTTTTAAAAATATAAACTACAAAAAAATTTGAAAGTAAAAATTTTTGAGGTTTTAAAAAAAAATTCCCTCTGAATTGTACAAGGGGGGGGAAAAGGGAAGACCAGATTTGGGTTATTCAGAGAAAATGGAGTAGGGAAAGAAGGGGGACAGAGAACAAAGTACAAGACCATTTCCCCCAGCCGTTGAAAAAAATTGAGAAAAAGAATCCAAAAAAAAGGGGGGAACCTGGGGGGAACGGAGCTTTAAACCCAACCAGTATTTAAAAATGAACCCAAATTGGCCCCCCCCGCACTCTTTACGGGGGAAAAAAGGGCGCTCCCCAGGTCTTGACTGGCGGGGAAGGGGGCTGGGGTCTACTAACACTTCCGCACTCTGTTTCAGCACGACTGTTTTTTTTGGGCTGCGTAAAGGGCTTTTTTTACCGTGTAAATGGGATGACGGACGCCAGCCGGGTTTCTCACCGAAACCCACTTTAACCCCGGGCCCCGGGCCAGCAAACCCCCATGTTAATAATGACAGACCTACCCTGGGCTTCCCCGACCCCTGTAAGTCTGGCCCCTGGCAGTTTGGCCCCTTGTTTAATAAGGGAAACGCTAGCCTGGGCCCTCTCACCGAAACCCACTTAAGTTTGGCCCGGCAGCTGGACCCCCGTTTTTAACAGAGGTTGACGGCAGCACTGCTCTCCCCGTTAGGGGCAATCGGGGAGACCCTTCAAATTTCCTAAAAAATATAAATTTTTGAAAAAAAGGTGTTTCTGTGGGGTTAAAAGTATGTAAAAATTAGGGCCCCGGGGCTGGACACAAATTGCAAAATTTTGGGCTTAAATTTTTCTGGGGTTTGGAGTAAATATGGGGTGCATCTTTTTTCCCCAGGGGGAGTCCCCCCTAATCACTGAAAAAGGGAAAAGGGTAAAAAAAAGAAACCATTAAATTGTTTGGCTGAATCATTCAGAAGCCAGGGGGGAAAATGTCTTCTTAACTGAAAAGTTTTTGGGGGAAAATAAATTGGGGAAAATTTTTATTACTTATGGGGTGTGCGGACTTTTTAAAAACATCTTCACGTGAAAAAATTACCTTTTAAAAAATGCAGGGGGGGTGTAGTTGTAAAGTTTTTTCACACTTGAAAAAAAAAGCAAAAAAGATAATAAATTTTAAAACATAAATAAAACTTTCCCTTTAAAAAAAATTTTGTAAAACCCAAATTTAGTTACCAAAAAATATAAATAAATGACAGTCAATGTACAAAATAGCATAGTGCCCCCTTTGGAACTTTGGGCAAACAGGTTTTTGGGGGCATGCCCGGGGGCCCAGGACAGGTAAAGTCAAAGTCCCCGTTCAACTAAAAGGGGTTCAAAGACTCCTTTTTCCCGGGACTTTTTTTAAAAGTGGTGGTCATTTTCAATTTGGGGCTCATGCTGTGGCCCCGGGCAGGTAAAGTCAATGTTCCCGTGAAACTAAAAAAAAAAAAAAAAAAAAAAAAAAAAAAAAAAAAAAAGTTTGGGAAAGAACTCCTATTTCCCCACTTTTTAATCTGTGGGTCAACAGGTTTTAAAGGTCATTCTGCGGTACAGGAAGATATAGTAAATGTTTCCCTTCAACTAAAAAGTTTGGGTTTAAAGAACCCCTTTTTCCCCGGGACTTTTTAATTTGGGGGCAGACAGGTTTTTAAAGGTTTATAAATGCGGTCCCGGACAGGTATGTCAATTTTCCCGTTCAACTAAAAAAGGTGGTTCAAAGACTTTTTTTTCCAGACTTTTTAACTGTGGGTAAACAGGTTTTTTAAAGGTCCGCGGGGCGGACCGATATAGTTTTAATTTTCCCCTTTTAACTAAAAAAGGGGTTAAAAAACTCCCTTTTTCCCGGGACCCTTTTTTTTCTGGGGGCAGGGAGGTTTGGGGCTCTGGGTGCGTTCCGGGAAGGGATATTCAATGTCCAGTTCCCAAAAAAAGAAGGGGTTTAAATCATTCTGCCCTTTAGACCCCTTTTTAATTTGTGGGTCATGCGGGTTTTAAAGGGGCATGCGGGTTTCAAGCAGGGGAAAATGAATGGCTGTGATTTTTTTCTGTGGCTTTTATAAAAAAAGTGTTGCCCAAGATGTAGCACGTATCCATTTTTACTGTTGTTTTGGTTTAAATTTTCCCGCTTCTCCAAACCCTGTTTTGGGTTTTTAAGAATGAGGTTTTTTTTCCTCTCCCCTAACTTTAATTTGGGCCCCTCGGCGATTAAAACGACTAAACGACCCGGGTGACGATATTTAAGTAATCCCCTCTTTACTAGTAAATTTTTAAAATTCGGGTATGAATTTTGCTACAGGCAAAATTTCTTCTTTTGGCCCGGGGAAAAAAAAACGTTTTTTTACTGAGTACAAAATGCAGAAAAAAACTTAGGGTTTCCCCCTTTGGGTGTAAAATTTTGGGAAAAAAAATGGCCTTTCCAACAAATTTCCCCTTTGTAGCGTGTTTTAAAAAGGGGGGCCCTTTATTTTACGGAAAAAAAAAACAACAGAAAACTCGGGAATTTAAACCTTTGGAATGAAATTTTTGCTACAGGAAAAATTTTTTTTTTTTTGGCGTTGAAAAACACTGTTTCTTTTTGTGACCACAAAAAGCAGAACAAACTTTTAATTTAAACCCCGGGTCTAAAATTTTGCAAAAAAAATGAGCAACCAAAAAAAAAAAATGGTATTTTAAATTTTAAAAACGCGGGTTTTTTTAACGAATTTTCAACACAACAGGGTTAGATTAACCTTTGGTTTTTCAAAGTGTCAAGAACTTTAGCCGGGTAGGGATTTTAAAAAGTTTTGGCGCTGAATTTGGGCGCACACTGGGCTTTTTTTCAATACCCCAAAAAAAAATCAAAATTAGAACGTAAAGAAGCCCGTCCCCTGAGAAAAGCTTGACATCCCCCCCCAAAAAGGGTTTTATAAAATTTTTTCTTTAGTATGAGATATTTAAGAGCCAGCCGCAGCTTTTCCCTACACAAACACAGTTGAAAGCAGGGGGGAACGCCCGCACCCACCCGGGCTTTAAAATTTTGTGCGGTGGAAAATTTACCCGAATCCCGCCGGGGCCCCTTTTTTGGCTTCTTTTCTGCACCTTTTAAAGTGGCAAAGCCCTTCTTCCCCCCCAGGGGTTCTTTGCCCCATGTAAACCCCCATGTCCGCGCCCAAATTTATCAATTAAAACACACTTTGTTCCCCGCGAAAACACCCCAAAAAAATTTGACCCTTTGTTCAGAAAACGAATTTTTCCTGAAATTCTAAAGAATTCCATTTTGTTAAAAATCAATTTTGCCCCTTCTTTAAAGAAAAATTTTGGTTTAGCCTGTTTCATAATTCCCACAAAAAAAAAGGGGGACCCGCAAAAAATTTTTTTTTTTGGCCCCGGCCCCAAGATAGGCACATGTATTTAGGGGGGAATTTTAAATCAATTTTTTGGCAGGAAAAAAGGAAAGGGCCATTTAACCCCCTTTTTTCCTACCCTACCATGCCTTACCCAAGAACTTTCTGGGGTTTTTAAAAGGGGGCCCCACCTTTTAATTAGATGGAAGTAGAAAATTTTTAAGGGCCTGGAAAAAAAAATTTTTTTTGCTTTCCGGTTTCCCCAAAGTCTACATCAACTAAAAAATTTTCCCTTTTAATTTTTTGAAAATTTAAAAAATTTTTCCAAAAAATTTAAATTTTTACCCTTTATTTCATCTTTATGGGAAAGCCGATTTTTACTTTTTGTGATTGGGATCAATACTGGACAGCCGTAATGGTTACCCTCACTCAAGCAATATTGGCTGATATCAAAGAAAACTATGACCACTGATGCTTAATTGAACACTGATATAAATAGCAGATGTGAACGAAGGGAGAGGGCTCAGTTTTTCTTGATTCATTCAGCTCCTTCAATGTGATCACTGTGGAGAACTGAATATTTCGGCACCCAGGGCTGAATGACAGCAGTGTCTGTTAGGGCATACCTTTAGGATTCCTGTAAATTCTGCTTATAGACATATAAGAGTATGGTATTTTGAAAGACAAATAGTTAAAAGTAAAGGTCTTCTAAGGGGACTAAAAGAGTGCTTAAAGTGAACCTGTCCGAACAACAGGCAGCATGAATTAGCTGCAAGTTACCCAAACCTAACCCTGTGTGTTTAACCCAAAGTGCTGCAATATTCCTGGGTAAAACACCTAGTGAAGTTGTCCCGGGTGCAGAGAGATGAGTCCAATGTGAGGAGAAATGAGTCCAATGTGAGGTTTCTGGCCGCCCCCTCAGCATGACTGACAGCTCTCTCCATATAGACAAGCACACATGACAACTCCACTGGGTGTTATACCTAGGACTGCCGCAGCGTTAGGATCAGGTAACCTGCAACTATTTCATGCTGCCTGCTTTTTGGGCAGCATAAAGTAGCTGACTGGTTCCGATTAAAAAGTTGTGTTAAATAAATGTGTACTGTATTTTTTTTGTGCATTATTTTTTATTTCTGTTTATTAAGTAATTCTTTTTTATCTAAGTTACAAAAACAGATGTACACATATTATACATCCCCACATTCATCTTGACATGTAAAATAAACATATTCACTCTATTAACTTTAACAGTGAAAATTACATATTGACAACATTAGTTTAATATGCATTCTGCCATATAGAAAAAGTAATCTAGATTAAATAACACCATATAAATACAAAAATGATGTTTAAAATATATGATTTAAAAAACAAGATAAAAATCAGGCGCATTCTAGCGCTAGTATGACATTTTTGGGTCAGGTATACCACGGCCTAGAGATGCCGTAGCAAAGCTATAAATCTATAGCTTCCTATGGGTCTAGTGATCCCCGCCTCCCGCATGCCCCCCGAAATCAGGCACATTACGAAGTGCTGCTTGCGGTTTGTAGTGCTCCTTATATTGGCGTATGGACCATTTAAAAATATAGCAAACGGGACTGCGCTGGATATGGGGCTCAAAAGGCGCAGCCCTGTTCATACATGCCGCCCCAAGTAGCTATGAAGCATGTGAAAAAAAGTATGGCTGATAAGATGAGTGGAGACAAATGTATATATATATATATATATATATATATATATATATATATATATATATATATATATTTGGTTTTCCCCTTCTTTTATCTGTCAGAAGGAGTGGGAAGGACAAACACAACCATAAGGCCTGTATGAAATGGTCCTTTGTTTGCATCAGGATTGTCTGATGATTAGGTAGCCAAAAGCAGGAATAGATACAAAACACAGAAGACATGCAAATATTCCAATTACTTGTCATCTCTGTTTTGGATCAATTCCTGTTTCTTTTTGTCTTTACTTATGGATTATTGACCAATTGAAAGCGGACACTGACGGATTAAAGGAAGGGCAAAATGACCTGTGATGTCAACTCAAAATTACCCTGTCAGGCTGCATTCCCACTTCAGTTGTTTGATCAGTTTTGACACCGTAACCGCCCAGTTAAGTGAATTCTAAAAGCGGCGAATGTCATCTGCGTGTCATACTAAATCACAGCATTGTTTCAGTATCAAACCATGCTCCCTATGCATATTTCTGCATGGCACAATGTTCTACAACACAATATAGGCTCTCTGCAGCCAGGAAATAGCTGTTTTTAACAAGACTCGCCGCAAATAAATTTGGAACGAAATTAATTTTTTGGGGAAAATCGGCGAATCAGCCAAATCGAATTTTTGAGAAATTTGCTCATCTCTTGTGATGGCCACTCCAAAACATTGACTTGGTTATCCTTAAGCCACTTTGTAACCAGTTTGGCAGTATGCTTCAGGTCATTGTCCATTTGGAAGACTTATTTCTGCCCAAGCCTTAAAGGGGATTTGCCGAGAGAAAGTTTCTTACCAAGTTTCTTATCTCTCTCGTTAGCCCAGGCAGAATGTCAACAAATCACGCTGAGTCATGAAGCTGCAGTGGAGAGAGGGAGAGGGGAGGGGGGAGTGAGGAATCCAAGAGAGCGTCTCAAAACTTAAGTGAACTAATAAACAGTACAACAGTGGATTCAATACAGCAAGACAGCCTCAGACGGCACTGTCAGAAGAAACCTTATCTGCTAAGAAGCTAATGTAATGCAAACAAATCACGGAGCTGAAAGAGACAGAGACACACACAGACACACACAGCCAGAGCACAGAGCCTGCATAACGGATCCTGTGACATGTTCACTCAAATAATCAAACTATAACTTGTGAATTCTGTATACAAAAGAGAACACCTATTCTACACAGCAGATTGAAAGCTTCTTCATGTTCTCTGTCATCAGATAAAGCAGGGATCTAATAACACTACAGCTAGTTATTCTGTATACAAAAGAAAACATATTGCTACCTGGTGCCTTAAAAGACCATTCATTTTGCCTGTCATCAGATAAGAAGTGATTCACGCAAGCGTGGCCTTTCAGCTCCTGGGTCGTGACTAGGGGAAGCTTTGAGGTAACCAAGGGGGATTGAGAAATGCTGTAGCTCTCAGAGTTTTCACTTTTTTTAATCACATATATTTAGAAAAGTGATTAAATGCCCATTTTGGAGGTTCCCACGTCAACATTACATGGTGGCAAAACCTCTTTAACTTCCTGGCTGATGTCTTGAAATGTTGCTTCAGTATTGCTATATAATCTTCTTTTCACATGATGTCATTAGAGATGGGCGAATTTCTCAAAAATTCGATTCGGTCACTTCGCCGAATTTCCCGACAAAATTAAATTCGGTCCGAATTATTTCGGCACGAATCACGTTGAAAAACAGCTATTTTCAGGCTGCACAGAGCCTGCAGGGTGCTGTAGAACGTTGTGCCATGCTTAAATATCCAGAGGGAGCTTGGTTTGGTCTTCATACAATGGTGTGTTTTAGTATGACACGCACATGACTGCCGCCGTTCTTAGAATCGCTTCACTATAAAATTCCCTGGGCACTTAAGAGGGCAAAACTGACCAAAAAACTGAAGTGGGAATGTATCCTGATAAAGTCATGCCAGAGAAAGCTGGAAAAGAACAAGCTGAGAGCTCAGGTGGCAACATTAGTGACAGAGTGTGGAGGTGACGGCGGCAGCCACAGTAGCATGAGGTCAGAGAGTGGCACAATGACATTCTGGAGGTGGCAAAAACAGGAGTAGGCCACAGAGTGGGCCAATGACACAGTTTGGAGGTCACGGCTGCGGCAGCATGAGGTCAGACAGTGGCACAATGACATTCTGGAGGTGGCAAAAACAGGAGTAGGCCACAGAGTGGCACAATGACACAGTGTGGAGGTCACAGCAGCAGCAGCATGAGGTCAGACAGTGGCACAATGAGATTCTGGAGGTGGCAAAAAAGGAGGAGGCCACCCTGTGGCTCGATGACAGAGAGGGGAGGTGCCGGCAGCAGCAGCATGAGGTCAGACAGTGGCACAATGATATTCTGGAGGTGGCAAAAACAGGAGTAGGCCACAGAGTGGCACAATGACACAGTGTGGAGGTCATGGCAGCAGCAGCATGAGGTTAGTGGCACAATGACATTCTGGAGGTGACAAAACAGTAGTAGGCCACAGAGTGGCACAATGACACAGTGTGTAAGTCACGGCAGCAGCAGCATGAGGTCAGACAGTGGCACAATGACATTATGGAGGTGGCAAAACAGTAATCGGCCACAGAGTGGCACAATGAATGAGAGTGGAGGTGACGGTGGCAACAGCACGAGGTCAGACAGTGGCACAATGACATTCTGGAAGTGGCAAAAACAGGAGTAGGCCACAGAGTGGCACAATGACACAGTGTGGAGGTCACGGTAGCAGCAGCATGAGGTCAGAAAGTGGTACAATGACATTCTGGAGGTGGCAAACAATAGTAGGCCACAGAGTGGTACAATGACAGAGGGTGGAGGTGACGTGGCAGCAGATGGGTCAGACGGGGCCAATGAAATTCTGGAGGGGCAAAAAAAGGAGTAGGCCCAGATGGCAAATGACACAGTGTGAAGCTCACCCCGGCAGAGCAAGATCAGACGTGACAAGGCTTTTGGAGGTGGCAAAAGTAGTAGGCACAGGTGGCCAAAAGAAAGTGGAGGTACGCAGCGCGCTTTAGGTAGGCGTGAAAACAAATGACATTTGGGGGTGGCAAAACAGTGTAGGCCCCAGAGGGCACAATTTACAGTGGTGGGAGGTGACGGTGGCAGCATATGAGGGCAACAGTGGCACAAGACATTTTGGGGTGGGAAAAATTGTGGCCCCAGAGTGGCACAATGACACAGTGTGGAGGTCCCGGCAGCAGACATGAGGTCAACGTGGCCAATGACATTTTTGGAGGGTTTCAAACAGTATTAGGGCCAAAGAGTGGCACAATGAAGAGATGGAAGGTGACGGTGGAGCGCATAGGGCAGCGGTGGCACAATGAAATTCGGGGGTGGCAAAAAAACGGGGGTAGGCCACAAGGGGGCACAATGACACAGTGTGGAGCTCACGCAGCAGCAGCTGAGATCAGACATGGCAAATGACATTCGGAGGGGGCAAAACAGTAGTAGGCCCCCAAAAGTGGGACAATGACACGGGGTCAGGTCACAGCAGCGCAGATGGGTCAGGGAAATGGCACAAAGACTTTGAGGGGAAAAACAGGGTTGGCCACAGAGTGGGGACAATGACAGGATTTGGGGGTGACGGTGGCACCCGCATTGGGGGAGACAGTGGCACAATCATTCTGGTGGTGGCAAAAACTGGAGTAGGCCCAGGTGGCACAATGACAGAGATGGAGGGGGACGGCGGCGGGGGCAACGCATTGGGTCAAAGGGGCACAATGACAAGTGTGGAGTCACGGCACCGCAACAGCAGCAGCAGCGCATGAGGTCATAAATGGCCCAAAGACACAGGGTGGAGGTGGGTAGCAATACCATTCCCTGGTAAAGATGGTTGGTGGCAGATGGAGAAACTGTCAGCAGATGTGTGGCCTCAGGCGGGTGGTGGCATCAGAATAGTGGCTGAGGCAGACAGTTTGAACCCAGACTCATATCTCACAGTTTGGGTGAGGCATCATGGCTGATGTAGTCTGACTCCTAAGGCATTGGTGTATGGAAATCCTGGCCGATCCACGCCTGATTCATCTTGACAAAGGTCAGCCGTTCCACATTTCCCGTGGACAAGCGGGTTCTCCTTGGGGTAATGATGGCCCCCGCCGCACTGAACACCCGCTCTGATGCCACACTACTGGCCGGGCAGGACAGCTTCTCCACTGCAAACTCGTCAAGTTGCGGCCACACATCCAGTTTTGCTGCCCAGTAGTCCAGCGGATCTTCTAACTGGGGTGGCAGAGTGCTTTTCAAGTAGGCCACCACCTGTTGGTTCAGGGTCTGCTCCAGGTCCTGCTGCTGCTGCTGCTGGCGACCGCCCTCCACCCTAGGTTGGTCAGTGACGCTGCTCATCAGTGCCTCCAGTCTTAGTCTGCTGCTGAGGGCGCTTGGACTGCTCCTACCCCCCTACCTTCCCCCAGCAGCCGCGGCAGTAGTACGTGAGTGCTGAAGAACCCCCAGGTCAGACCTGTCAGAGGAGGGACGATGCCGCACATAGGCAGCGGCCAACTGACTACGGAGGATTTCCCTATAGTATTTGAGTTTGTCCTCCCTCTCAATAGCTGGGAAAAAGGCTCCAATTTTGGACTGGTAGCGAGGGTCCAATAGGGTGGAGAGCCAGAAGTAATCACTCTGCCGGATGCTGACTATTTGACTGTCACTAGCCAGGCAAATCAGCATGCTGCGGGCCATCTGCACAAGTGACTCCGAGGGGCTCCCTGCCTCCATCTCCACTGTATTCTGCCACGGTACTTGCGGGTCATCTGCCTCGTCTTCCTCATCTCCATCTACCTCCTCCAGCTGCTCCTGCTCCTCCTCTCTTGTCACCTGGGTAGAAAATCCACTCATTTCCCCAGACAATGCTTCTACTCCAATGTCCTCCTCCTCTTCCATTTCAGTCCTCACCGGACTCATGTGGCCGCGAGATGTGGTCGCAACGTCTCCAGTCCCCTGCCCAGACAGATTTTTCAGCATCTGTTCCAGGTCACGAAGCAGTGGAATGACGTTATTCATCCCGTAGTCCTGGCGACTGACAAATAACGTGGCCTCCTCGAATGGCCTCAACAAACGGCAGGTGTCACGCATGAGCTGCCACTGGCTGACATCAAAGTTACACAGGGAAGTACTCCTGTCCGCCTGGATCATCAAAAAATCGTTAATGGCCTTTCTCTGTTCATACAGTCGTTCCAACATGTGCAGGCTGGAATTCCAACGGGTGGAAACATCGCATATCAGAGTGTGTTTGGTGAGGCCGTTCTGCCGCTTCATTTCGAGGAGGGTGTTCCTGGCTTTGTAGGAATGGATGAAGTGCATGCACAGTTTCCTGGACATTTTAAGAATCTTCTGAAGATCGGTGGAAGACTTCAGGAACCTTTTCACAACCAGATTGAACACGTGCGCCATGCATGGACCATCCCTCCTCGGTGCAGCGCGGACACCATGTTACTCCCATTGTCCGTCACCATGGTTCCGATTTGCAGTTGGCGCTGAGAAAGCCACACATCGATTTCTTGCTGCAAGACGCGGAGCAGTTCCTCATCTGTGTGACTTCGGTCGCCGAGGCAAGCCAGGTGTAGAACTGCGTGACACCGCTGTGCCCTACACATGTGGTATGATGGAGCAGTACTTGTGGAGGCTGAGATGGTGGTGGTGGTGGAGGAGGAGGAGGCGGACATTGGCGCAGGAGCTGCAGTTTGACAACGTGGAGGAGAAAGTGTCGTCTCTTGTCCAACTAGTTGGTGTGCCTGGGCAGGAAGCACATTCACCCAATGGGCCGTAAAGGACATGTACTGGCCCTGACCGTAGTTACAGCTCCAGACGTCCGCGCTGCCATGCACCTTGGAACAAACCGATAAGCTCAAGGACTGGCCCACTTTCTGTTCTACATATTTATGAAGTGCTGGTCCTGCCTTTTTGGAAAAGAAATTACGGCTTGGAACTCTCCATCTCGGCTCGGCACAAGCCATTAGTTCTCTGAATGGAGCAGAGTCCACCATTTGTAAAGGGAGGGACTGCAGTACCAACAACTTGGACAGGAGCATGGTCAGCTGCTTCACCTTAGGATGGTTGGATGCATACTGTTGTCTCTTGGCAATCGACTCACTGAACGACTGCTGGCGCCATGAGTAGCGAGGAGCAGGAGAATCTGGACCGGCAGATGATGGCAAAGAGTAACATCTCCCTTCTGCAGAGGTGGTGGAGCCTTGCCTGGCTGCAATGGCATGCGTGCCACTGGCCGCTGCTGCTGCTGCGGCGGCAGGATGGACCACCACATCTGAGCGACGTTTCTCCCAGGCCACGGGATAGTGACGCTGCATGTGTTGACGCAGGGCCGTGGTGCCAACGTTAGCCTTCTGGCCACGCTTCACTTTCTGCCCACAGATTCTACATATACACATATTCGGCTCCTCTGGTGTATTAGCAAAGAACTGCCAAACCGCTGAGTAGCTGATTTTACTGCCAACACTCCGCACTGAGTGACTACTACCGCCGCTGCCTCGCTGAGCCCCTGTGCCGCTACTTTCTTGGACCTGCGAAGCGGGTTTTCTACCTCGTGGCCGCTTGGCTCCCAACCTCACACTGCTGCTACCCTGCTGATTCACGGCTACACAACCCACTTGCTGTCTGTGCCGCTGCCTGACGCGCAAGCTGACGCCCTCTTCTCCTGATGATGATGAAGCCCTTGCTTCACCCGGCTCCCATGTGCGGTCGGCTAATCATCATCTATTTGTGTTTCATCGTCACTGCTGTCCTCATCACCGGTCTTGGTATGCAGAAGCTGACCCCTCACAACATGACCTCCCCTGCCACTCTCCACATCTATTCTTTGCCGCCTACTGCAAGGAGCAGGGGATATTGGCCCCATTTCTTCGCTGCCAAGTAGCTGCTGACTGCCCTCCTCAAATTGTTCATCCTCGCTATATAGGTGCGCTGAGCCCAGACCACATAGTAGATCTCTGGCTGAGGGAACCGGATGGGACAGAGGCGGGTTGAGGACAGGTGAGGGCCACTGACCCGCTCCCGGGCCATACTAACTAAGGGTTGTGTCTGACGATCCCACCGACTCTTGGCTGGGGTTATCAGATGTCATCTGGGAGGAAGTGGATGACCTAGTCAACCAATCAAGAACCCTTGGGTTGCTGGTCAACACACGGCCGCTAGATGACAGCAGCAGTTGTCGCCTCACCGAGTGGCCCCTGCTGCGACGTCCCCTTGCTGTGTTGTGACCTGGGCCTGCTCCAGGAATGTTTGTGCCACTGCCACTAAAATGTGAAGAGCCTGCCACCTCTCTGTCTGACATACTGTTTGTTCTAAAATGTACAGACACTGATGAAGAATAGTGATGAGCGATTACATTGATTATCGTCATCTGGTCGATAGTCGATATTGGCAATTATCAAGACGATATCCGATAGTTGATAATAGATTACGCCGATGACCATTAAAGTCTATGGGAGAGGAACAACACCTTCATTCTTACACCCAAACAGGGCTGGAGAAGCTGGAATTAGCATCCACAACAGTCAAATGAATACGTGCTACATCTTAGGCAACACACTTAGGTTATAAAAGCCACAGAAAAAAAGTCACAGACCATTCACTATCCCTGTCTTGTACCACAGCATGCCCTTTTTAAAACCCTTTGATGACCCAAAGATTAAAAAGTGCCTGAAAAAGGAGCCCCTTTAAACCACCTTTTTAATTTAAAACGGGACATTAAACTAGCCTGTCCTGGACCGCAGTATGACCATTAAACCTGTTGACCCACAGATAAAATTTGCCGGGAAAAAGGATTTTTTCCCAACCCCCATTTTAGTTGAACTGGAAATTGACTATACCTTTTTCTTACCACATTATGACCATTAAACCTTCTGACCCACAGATTAAAAAGTGCGGGAAAAAAGGGATTTTTTGAACCCCCCATTTTATTTTCCCACTGGAAAATTGGGACTATAACTGTTCTGTACCAAAAGAATAACCAAAAAACCTTTCTGACCCCCCAGAAAAAAAAATCCCGGAAAAAGGGGCCCTTTGGGAACCCAAACCATTTTTAGTTAAAACTGGAAAATTGACTACCTGTCCGGGGCCACAGCAGGGACCCCCAAAACCCTTTGCATAAAACCCCCCAGTTTAAAAAAAGTGCGGGAAAAAAGGAGCTTTGGGAACCCCCCATTTTATTTTTGAACTGGACATTGACAAAAACCTTTCGTACCACATTAAACTTAAAAACCTGTCTAAACCCCACAGTTTAAAAAAGTGCAAAAAAAAAGGATTTTTTTGAACCACCATTTTAGTTGAACTGGACATAGCCCAAACCCGTCCGGGCCACGGGCAAAAAAAAAAAAAGGACCCCCCAAACCCCTGCATGCCCCACAGATTACAAAGTCCCGGGGAAAAAAGGGAAAGCCCTTTTAAAACCACCTTTTTATTTTCACGGACTTTTCATAAAACCCTTTCCGGGCCACAGAAATGACCCCCAAAACCCTTTTCCCTAACCCACAGTTTAAAAAGTGTCGGAAATAGGATCTTTAAAACCACAATTTTATTTGAACTGGACTTTGACCCATCCCTGTCCGTCCCAACGAAATTACCCCAAAACCCCCTTTTTTAAAAACCCCAGATCAAAAAGTGGCACTATGCCTTTTTTGTACAGGGGACTGCATTTAGAAATTTTTTTTTGGTAACTGACATATTTTTTAACAGAATTTATTTAGGGAATTTTTAAATTTAAAGTTTTCCCATTTTTAAACATTTGGTTTTTTTTTTTTTCAAGGGGGGTTATAACATACAACAAAAACACCTCTCCCTCCCCAGTTTTTAAAGTTTTTTTTTAAAGGGTTTTAATGTTTTTAATTCTTTCCGCAAAAACCCCATAATTAAAAAAAAAATGAAAAGTAAATCCCCCCAAAAACACTTTTTAAGTTGAGAAGACTTTTTGCTCTCCTGGTTTCTGAAGTGTTTCAGCCAATCAATTAAAAGGTTTTAAATTTTCTCCTCCAAATCCTTTTTAAAGTGATTGGGGAAACAGACCCCCCATGGAGACAAATAAAGGCAACCCCATAGGGGATTTTCACCCCCAGAAAAATTTAACCTAAAAATTTTTCAATTTGTTTTCCACCCCGGGGTCCCAAATTACACTATTTAACCCTCACAGAAATCCCCTTTTTTTCAAAATCTGTTTTTTTTTTAGAGAAATTTTAAGCTCCCCTGATTGCCAAAAATGGGTGAAGCCAGTGCTGCCGTCACCATCGGGTTAACCCCGGGGGTTTCCAGCTCCCGGGGGCCCAGACTTACATTGGGGCGGTGAGACCCCAAAGGCAGCATCTGTATCTATTAAAAATGGGGGCCCAGCTGCCAGGGCCCGATTTCCCAGGGGGTGCGGGGGAAGCCCAGGCTACCCTTCTGTCTCTATTAAAAACGCATTTTAACCCAAAGGGCCGGAGTTACAGGGGGTGGGGGGGAGAGCCCACTGGGGGCCCCGCATCTTTTAACAGGGAAAAAAATGCCCTTTTTGACGCAGCAATGAAAATTTCCCGGCTGAAGCAAGTGCGGAAGGGGAAGTGGGTAAGACCTCCGGGCCTTTCCCTCATTAAACATTTAAAGCCCCTTTGGGTAGCGCTTGGGGCCCCCCCCGTATAGTGGGACCAATTGAGTTTCATTTGGAAATACTGGGGGGTTTAAAAGGGCTCCTGTTTCCACCCAGGTTCCCTTTTTCTTGGCATTCTTTTTTCATTTTACTCAACGGCGGGAAGGGAAATTTGCCCTCGGTTCTTTTTCCTGTTCTTTCCCTCCATACTCCATGCCCCTTTTAATAACCTACATCGGGTCAAGTCCCCCTTTAAACCCCCCTTGTACAATTGGGGAGAATTTTTTTACCAGCTTTTTGTACTTTCAATTTTTTTAGTAGTTTTTTTCTAAAAAAAAAATTTTTTAAAATTTTTGGAATCCCCCCAAAATGTCTTTTTTTCTTTTTTTTTAATTTGTATTAAATGGGTTTTTTCTAAATACGGGTTTGCTAACTATTTTAAAGATTTTGGGCAAAAACAATCTTTTTTTGGCAATATGTGTCCATTAAAAATTCCTACCTTTTCCCCTGTTTCTGACAGCACCATAAACCCTTGAGCCCCCTTTTTGAAAATTTGTGAAGAACAAATGTCTTTTAAAAAACCACATTTCTTAAAATAAAACCTTTATTTCAACTGCTTTTCCACAGAAAAATCCCCCCCAAAAATTCAAAAAAAGACCCATGACCCCATTTTTGAAAATTTGGGTTAAGAAAAAAAGTTTTGAAACAACTTTTTTTTTTAAAATAGGACCTGTAATAGCTGCGTCACAGCAAAAGGCCCCCAAAAATTAAAAAAACCATACCCTTGAGCCCCTTTTAAACAATTGTAAAGAAAAAAAGCCTTTTTAAGAAACTTTTTTTTTTTTTTTTTTTAAAAAATAACCTGTAGTATATTTTGCATTCACAGAAAAATTTCCCCCAAAAAATTCAAAACATGCCTCTTGGGGGCCATTTTGACAATTGTGAAAAAACAAATGTCTTTTAGAAAAAAAATTTTTTTTTTATAATAGGACCTGTGTATAGCTGCATTCAAAAAAAAAAAAAATCCCCCCCAAAAACCCAAAAAACCCAAACCCTTAAAGCCACTTTTAAACAATTTGAAAAACAAATGTCTGTTAAAAAACAACATTTTTTATAATAGGACCTGTAGTTTTTGCTGCATTTCAAAGCATCATGACCCAAAAAATTGAAAAATGACTTCCGGGCCACTTTTAAAAAATTTGTGGGGGGAGAAATCCCCACTTAAAAGCCACATTTCTTTTCCCAAAAGGGACCATGATTATAGCTGAAAGCCCCACAGATATGACCCAAAAATTAAAAATAGGGAACTTCTCAGCCACTTAAAAATTGTAAATGGAGAAATGCCACTTAGAAGCCACATTTTTTTTTTCCAAAAGGGACAACAATTATAGCGAAATCTCACAGAAACATGACCTCAAAACCTTTTGACAATGCAAAAACTTCTAAAGATAAAGTAGAAAATTTAAATACGGTGTTGTCAGGGAAACCTTCCTGTTTTTTTAGTCTCCTAAACACAAAACCAAAAAATAAACGTTTGGAAACTAAAGAAAAAAATTGCAGTAAGAAATATAAATTTTAAAAAAAAATTTTTTCCCAGAGGACCATTTCTTTTTGAAGGGGAATGTGAATTAACCCGGCAATAATCGGGGACCTCGGCAAATTTTTGGGGGCCACAACATCATCAGAGATCCACCCCCTGATTCATCTTGTGAAAGTAAATTTCGATCCACTTTAAATCTGGGGAAACCCGGATGCGTTTTTCTTTAATGACTCCCCAGCTGGGGCTGAAGGTCCGCTAAAGATAGGGCCCACGGGGCCTGCGGGGCAGGAAAACACCTCTAGGGGCTTGGCATGGGGCTGGGGGCCATTTCCCCATTTTGGATACCCAGAAGCCCTTTTGGGGCCCGGGAAACCCCACCCAAAAAACATCTTTGGTTGGGGACGCAGATAGTCGCACCATGATTTTAATTTTTCCCTCGGTGTGTTGATTTTGTGCCCTGCTTTTAAACGTTGGGGGAGGTGGAAAATAAAGATTCCCCCAAGGGGGCACCCATTAGGCTTCTGCCACCTTGCCTGCTGCTGTTTGCGGGCTCCCGGGGTTTTACGGCTATTTGGGCCACCCCAAACTGACGTCCCCGGCGCGATGTTGTTCCAACCTTGACTTTAAAGAACTTTAAAAGAAAACCCGAAACCCAATGCCTCCAGTTGATAAAATCAGCAAGGTCCCATTTCCTCATTTTACTCCCCAAATTTGGGGGGGGGGAAAGGGAAAAGGGTTTCGATTTTTTGGGTTTTTGTCCCGGGGGATCCAGGAGGGGGGCCACCCAGTAACTGTTTTCTTTTTGATGGCCTTAAATGCGAGGATCATGTTGGGGGAAATGGAGCATCCAAGCACTAAAGGTTAAGAGATGGACCCTTTGATTTCCCAATTCTCTGGCCCGAGGGGTACTAGCAAACTGATTTTTCCTAAATCTTCCCCCTCCCCCCTAAAATTTCCCGGGGCCAACCTTTTTCCTTTCCCAGGGACGTGGGGAAAAGGGCCCGTGTCTGGGTTTTTCCCTCCTCCCCTCCTACTCCTCCTCCTCCTCCTCCCTCTTCCTCCGGCACAGCTTCAACACAGCCCTGCCCTTCCTCAATGATGCCCCCCCCTTTGCACTAGTCCTGGCCCCGAACCCAACGCCTAATAAAGGGACCGATAAAATTGAGAAACTGTGGGGCATTGTGGTTTTTCGACGGAGAAAAAGGGCTCCGTGGTCCCTTTTTTGGGGGTCCGCCCTTCCTCCTCCGTCGCTGGCGGGACCTAAATGTTTCAGAGTGTCCAACGATCTTTCCCGGGAACAAAGATCACCAAAAGTGCTCTTGCTGACGGGGGCATTGTCCGCACTAAACCTTTTTGGGGGTTTTCTTAAAAACGGGAAAGGGGAGGGGTTTCAGAGCTTTTTCACCTGCCTCCCCCCGGTGGCTAAACACCCCGAGGTCCGCACCGCTGTTTTGTCGGGCAATGTTGTCATTTCCCCTACTGCTTAATGGTTTGGGTTTTGGCTGCCACAAATCGCTAAAGCATGTGGGGGGTGAATTCCGGGGGGGGTTTTTGCCACTAAAAAATTAGACGGTTGACGGGGACCCCGGCTAAACGCGCAACCAGCCAGGGGGGAAACCGAAGCAGGGTGCAAAAGGGCAAAATTTGCAACTCAGACCTAAAGGGCCTTCCTCAGCAGGCACCCAACCCCGGGGTAGCTCTTTAGAAATTTCTGGACGCCCGGGGTTTTCATGACATTTGCCAGGAAAGGGGATTTCCCCCAGCCTCCCGATAAAAAGGGGCGGCCACAGTTTTTCGCCCGTTATCGCACACCCCCTTTCCGGGAACAAGGTTTTTTGTCACCCCAGCCAGCCCTCGGCTGGGTTGGGGGAGATCTGTCAACGGGCTCCTAAACCCTGTGGGGGGAGGGTCTCCAAGTCGTTTAATTTTCAACAGGGCCATTTTTCTCTGGGCAGGGATCCCAAACAGAGGGCCCTTTGGGGAAAAGGGACCCTGCACCACCCCTTTGGGGTTTTTGAAAAGCGTGCCCGACCCTGAGAGCCCCGTCACCACCAGAAAACATCCACCCCCCTCACCCAGTGAGCTGTAAACAGAGATAGGGGGGGCCTTTTCCCCCTGTTTTACAAAGTCCATGTTTTCGGTGGGGGAAGGGAAATTTTTCCCCCGGGAACACAGTCAGACAACCGCTTAAAATTTTTTAGATGACAAGGGGGGGGGGGCAGGGCAGGGACGGCTTTTCGGGCAAAAAAATTTGCCTGCTCACCATCTGGAAATTGGGGGCAGGCAAGGGCCTTTTACGTGGGGGAAACCCCAACTGTGTCCACCAACGGAAAGGGGAAATTCCCAAAGGGCCAAAAAACCTGGCAATGCCGACATTCAGGCCTTTTTTTTTTTGGGGGGTTTGAGTTAAAGTGTTTATTCTGTCCCAAACCTTGGAAAACAGAAGGGTGGCTGCTAGAAAGGCCGCTGTACGCGGCAGGTCGCAAACTGGCAGAAGGAGAAGGGGTTTGGAAAAGGGCTCTGGGGGGTGCGGGGGGAAATCGGGGGACGTTTGGAAAACTGAAGCGGGGGCTGATCCCTGATCCCTGACTCTGGGGGAGACATTGGGGAGCTAGTAACGCGGGTGGTGGGAGAGGAGGAGGATTTGGGGAAAAGAGGGGGTGACAGTGTTTGGAAACCCGGGGTCGGTTTTGGCCTTTTTTTGGGCCCAAGGGGGTTTTTCCCCCCATTTCAACTCATGCATTCGCTGCCCTGGACCCAACAAGTTGGTGGTGTTAAAAAACCTAAAATTTTTTGCCTCACTTATGCTTTTTCGGCAAAGGGGGCATATACCCTCGCTGGGTTTAAATCAGAGGCTTGCTCAAAAAGGCCCCGGCCCTTTAGAGGTCCGGACCCTTTTTAAAGGCGATAAGCGGGAAACGGGGTTTTTTCCCCTGACGGTGGCTGGCGGAATCATATCACGGGCTTCTTTTTACCGCCCTCTCCCATTTTTAGGCGGGGCCCTACGACTCAAAACCCCCCCTATTTCCCCCTCGCCATTGAGAAGCACTGGGGAAGCAAATTCTGCGAAAAAACCCCCGTTTGATTCGCAATTCGTCATCATCATTTATCAACACAGGGGAATTTGGGCGTCCCCACCCTTCGCAACCAGGAGCTCGGGCTACAAGCCAAAAAGGGACTGCAACGTTCCGACCGCCCGGGATTTTTTTTCCGATTGACCGGCTTCCCTTTTCCTTTCCCCTGATGGCATCATTTAAATGGGGGCAGACAAAAACATCCTCTTTGGCCTCTGATCTTTTAACATGGGCCCCTGACCCCAACCGGGATTTTTTCCCTCAAAGAGGTCTTTCAAAAATGGAATTTAAACCCCAGTGGTGGGGGACACCCAGTTTACATTTGGGCTGCCTTCGCTTTTATTTTGGGCGGGTGCTTGGGGGGTTATGCGATGCGAAAATTTTTGGCTTTTGACCCCGGGAGGACGAGGGGGTAAGACTGCGGATGCAGGTTTGGGAAAAAACCATTGAAGAACAGATTTTCGACGCTGTTCGTTTACTGAGATTCACAGGGGGCCCTTTACCCCCCGCAATGACAGGCCTGGGTGGTCCCTTTCAACCGACAAACCCCCTGGGTTGCTTTTTGCCCCCAGCACTGGGAAGGGGCACCTTTATCGTAAACCCCTCCTCCATGTCCTACCCCCCTCTTTGCCGCTTACCACCTGCATTTCGCTCCCTGTTCAAAAGATAAAATTTTAAAAGGGTATGGAAGAGTTTTGGGAAAGTCCTTATTAAAAGACGGCAAATCACAGCCATTTTTGAAAAACCCTTTAAATCAAAAAAAAAATTTGCTGAAATTTAAAAATTTTAAAATGCAAGGTTCCTCTATCAACAAAGCTTGGGCTGACCAAAATGAAAAAACCACCTAAACGAAATGCATACGGGGTAATGAACGGGGAATTTTTTTGGGACCTAAAAATACACCTGCGTGAAAACAAAATTGCCCGTTTGAAATTTTTTAAATGTAAGGTGCCTCTATCAACAAAACTGACTGGGGGAAAAGTAAAAAAAACACGTATCTGAAAAAGTATACGGGAAAAAAACGGTAAATTTTTTTCACCCAAAAAAAAAACCTGCGGGTTTCACAAAATTACTGTTTTGGGGAAAAAAATTTAAGGGGAAAAAAGGTTTCCTCTATCAAAAAAGCGGACTGGGGAAAAGTGAAAAAACACGAAACTTAAATGTATACGGATAATAAACGGTAATTTTTTTTCACCCAAAAATACACCTGGGGGTTACGACAAAATTACTGTTAAATTTAAAAATTTTAAATGCAAGGTTCCTCTATCAACAAAGCGGCCCGCCCCAAAAATGAAAAAACACGTATCTGAAAATATACGGGAAAAAATAAACGTTTTTTTTTGCACCTAAAAATACACCCCTTTCGGGGACACAAAAAATTTCGTTTTTGAAATTTAAGTGGGAAGGGACCTCCCATCAAAAAAGCTGGGCCCTTTCCCAAAATTTAAAAAAAAACTTTTTCTGAAATGTATAAAAGGATAATAAACGCTATTTTTTTCACCTAAAAATACACCTCGGTGACCCCAAAAAAAATTGCTGTATTGAAATTTAAGTGCAAGGGGCCTCTATCAACAAACCCGGCCCCGCCCAAAAGTGAAAAAACACTACTGAAATGTATAAGGGTAATAAAAGGTTAAATTTTTTTCACCTTTAAAAAAACACCCCGCGGTGAAGAAAAAAATTGTTGTAATTTTACATTTTAAAATGCAAGGGCCTCTACAAAAAGCTGGACTGGGGGAAAAGTGAAAAAACACTAAACTGAAATTATTTCGGATAATAAACTTATTTTT
This sequence comes from Phyllomedusa bahiana, assembly GCA_025379985.1. Lineage (NCBI taxonomy): Eukaryota > Metazoa > Chordata > Amphibia > Anura > Hylidae > Phyllomedusa > Phyllomedusa bahiana. The sequence continues at coordinate 45,838 of JAODAL010020112.1, forward strand.
TTTTCACCCCAAAAAAAAACCTGCTGATAAAAAAAATTTCCCTTTTTTTGAAATTTAAGTGCAAGGTGCCTCTATCAACAAAACTGGTTTTGCCCCCAAAATAAAAAACAATTTTCTAAAAAGAAACGGATAATAAACGGTATTTTTTTTCACCTAAAAAAAACACCCGCGGTGACGGAAAAAAAAATTGGGTGTTTGAAAATTTTAAATGCAAAAGGGGCCTTTTATCAAAAAAGCTGGACTGGGCAAAAGTTTAAAAAAAAAACTTTTCCGAAATGTTTACGGATAATAAACGTTTTTTTGCACCTAAAAATACACCTGCGGTGACGACAAAATTTCTTTAATTTTAAAATTTTAAATGCAAGGTGCCTCAACAACAAAGCTGGAAACTGGGCAAAAAATGAAAATACACTTTTCTGAAAATGTATACGGATTTAAAAAACTGTATTTTTTGCAACCCAAAAATTCCCCCTGCCGGTGACACAAAATTGGGGTTTAAATTTAAAAATTTAAAAAGCAAGGTGCCTCTATCAAAAAAGCTGGACTGACCCAAAATGAAAAAACCGTATACTGAAATGTATAAAAGGATCGAAAAAGGTTTTTTTTTGCACCTAAAAATACACCTGCGATGACAACAAAATTTTGGGGGTATTTTAAAAAATTAAAGTGCAAGGTGGGCCCCTATCAAAAAATCTGGACTGGGGAAAAGTGAAAAAACACCTACTGAAAAATTTTTACCCGGGAAAAAAAAAAGTGGATTTTTTCACCTAACAAAAAAAGACCCTTCAGTTGGGGTTTTGAAAAGAAACTTTTCCTTTAAAATAAGTTTTTGGAGTGACCAACAAACAAGAAATAAATTTTAACGAAAACGTTAAAAAAAAGCCTTTTCAATGCAATGTCTAAAAATAAGTCTTTTTGGGTGCAAATATTTTCCACTAAAACCTTTAAAGGGGGCAAAAGTCTGTGTTTGGCCCCCCCCTCCCCGCTCCCCCCATCACTTTACAGTGGGTAGATGCTCCTTTTTAAAATTTTCACCTAACACCTTTAAAAACCCGCAAATCTCTAAACTACCTAATTCCCTTTAAAGTTCACAGGAAAATTTTAAGCTGTCCCCTTTTAACAAATAAACAATTTTTTTTTTTTGGCTGTTTTGGGTGGGGGGCTTTTTTTCTGAGGGTGTTTTGGACAGAGGCAGAGCGCAAAGTCCAAATCCTATAGGCTCTGACACACACGAGGCAGAACAAAAGGGAAAGGGGTGTTCTATGTAAAACGAGTCATTTTATTTTTTTCCCGCCCAATGCAAACCCTACACACCCAGTCATGACTTTTCCCCACAAGGGTCACCCGGGTCTATTCTCTGACTTTATTTGCTGGCCGCCAAAAAGATAGGGAAGCGCGAAAATCCGCGATATTAATAAGATTAAGGGGACAGATTTTAACCTAAATTACCCCCGTGATCAAAAAAATTTCCGGATCAAACATAAAAACCGTTGCTGGGTTTCAACTTTTTCGATAAAAAAACGCTTTAAAAAAAATAATGAAAAATATCTGTAAAGTGATAAATACACATCCTGTATTTGCTCCAAATTAACCCACAAAAAATCTTTTTGGGGAACCCCCTTTATTTTAAAATTTTCGCTCCACAAATGGGGAGGAAAAATTGGGTTGTAAAGTGCCTTTTTTAAAAAAATCTGGTAATTTTTCGAATATAAAAAAACAAAAAAGGCTTAATTAACCTTCGGGGGTTTTGGAAAAAATGCAACCCAAAAAACTTCTGTGGCTGTGAAAAAAAAAGTTTTCTTTTACTGATACAAATTTCAAAAAAAATACTTAGTTAACCCTTGGGTGTAAAATTTCGCAAAAGAAAATTGAGGGAAACCAAAATACCAGCTTTGTAAATGGTTAAAAAGGCTTTTAAATTTTTTTGCTACACAAAAAGAGGAAAAAATTGTAATTAACCTTCGGGATGAATTAAAGCAACAAGGAAAAATGGGGGGTTTTTTTGGGGATGGGAAAAAAACGGTTTTTTTTTTTAGTCACCACAACAGGGGGAACAACGCTTAATTAACCCCTGGATGTTAAAAAAGCGCAAAAGAATTTGGGGGCAACCCAAAAAAAACCAGCTTTTTAAACGGGTTTTCAATGGGGGTTTTATTTTAAAGCTACACAACAAGAGAAAAAAATTGTAATTAAACTTCATCATGAATTATGGGTACAGGAAAAAAAGTATTTTTTGCCGGTTTAAAAAGACGGTTTCTTTTAGTTTTCCCCCAGAAGGGGAAACAACGCTTAAATTTTCCCCGGATTAAATTGCGGGGAAAAGAATTGAGCAAACCAAAAACTACCGCTTTGGGGAGTGTGTTTTAAAAAAAACGTGTATTTTACGCTACACAACAAGAGAAAAACTTGCAAATTTAAACCCTTTGTTTGTGAATTATGCTACATTAAAAAAAGTATTTTTTGGGGGGATGAAAAAAACCCGGGTTTTTTTTTTGGGGCACCACAACAGCAGAACAACGCTTAATTAACCCCTGGATGTAAATTGCGCAAAAGAATTGAGCAACCAAAAACTACCAGCTTTGTAGCATGTTTCAATGGCGTGTATCTTACGCTACACAACAAGAGAAAAACTTGTAATTAACCTTCGGTTATGAATTATGCTACAGGAAAAATGTCTTTTTTGCCGGTGAAAAAGATGGTTTCTTTTAGTCACCACCGCAGCAGAACAATGCTTAATTAACCCCTGGATGTAAATTGAGCAAAAGAATTGAGCAACCCAAAAGGACGAGATATTTGTATTGTAAAAACGCGGTGTCTTTAAATGAATACAACAGGAACAGGCTTAGATAACCCTTGGATATTCAATGTGCTGTGAGCAAATAGCATTAAAATGTATATGCAGCTGCACTGGACGCACACTGGACTTCAGATCCAATACCCCACAAAATCAGAAATAGAATGTTAAGAGAAGCAGTCTCTGAGACAAGCTGTGACACCCCCCAAAAATCGCTGTATAAAAATGAGTTCTTTAGTAAGAGATATCATTAGCAGCCGTGGCAGCACCTTCCCTAATCAGTACAGTGAGAGCGGTATGAGCTCACAGCGTCGCGCCCGGACTTATATAGTGCGCAGACGTCACAGAATCCCGCCAGTCTCTGATTGGCTTCATCTCTGCACATGTCATGTAGGCTATGCCCTTCTTCCTCCCAGAGTTCTTTGCACCATGTAACGCCATGTGCTCGCAGACATTTTATCAATCAAAAGCACACTTCGTTCACACGAAGTACCCCAAACTTCGCCTTCGTTCCGAACCGAAGTTTTCCTGAAATTCCAAACGAATGCCACTTCGTTAGAATCAATTCGCCCATCTCTAGATGTCATCTCTTTTGTGAAGTGCACCATTCCCTCCTGCAGCAAAAAAATCCCCACAACATGATGCTTCTACCCCCTTGTTTCACAGTTGAGATGGTGTTCTTAGGATTCCAAGCTTATCCCTTTTTTCTCCAAACATAACGACAGACATTATGGCCATACAGTTCAATTTTAGTTTTGTTAGACCACAGGATATGTCTCCAAAATTGTAGGTCTTTGTTTCTGTGTGCATTTAAAAACATTAATCTGGATTTTATATGTTTCTTTTGGAATAATGGTTTCTTCCTGGCAGAGTGGCCTTTCAGCCCATGTTGATACAGAACTTGTTTCACTGTGGATAGTGACACAATCTTGCTAGCTTAGACCAGTATCTTCACAAGGTCTTTTGTTTTTGTTCTTGGGTTGATATGCACATGTCAGACCAAAGCACATTTATCCCCAAGTCACAGAACCAGTCTGCTTTCTGAGCGGTGTGATGGCTGAACATTCCCATCTTGTTTGTACTTACGTATGATTGTTTATACAGATGAATGAGGCACCTTCGGGTATCTGGAATTTGCACCCAAGGATGATCCAGACTTGTTCAAGTCCACAATTCTCTTCCTGATATCTTGGCTGATTTCTTTAGACTTTTCCATGATGTTACACACAGAAGCAGTATGTTTATGGTTTGCTTTAAAAAAAACAAAAAAAAAACCCATTAACAGGTGTGTCTCTAATTAACTCAGATGTTGCCAATAAACTTATCAGAAGCTTTCAAAGACATGACATCATCATACGGGCTGTCCCAAATTGTTTAACAGCATTGTATTCCTAGTGTATGTAAACTTTTGACTTTGCAGAAAGTAATAAAAAGGCCTTTAAAAAATTCTCTATCTCTCATTATTATGGCATTTAGCAAATATAAATAATTGTGGTAATCCTAAATGACCTAAAACGGGTAAGGTTTATTCTGATTTCATGTGAGATAGTGAGAAAAACATGTAAATATATTTGATATATATATGTCCTTTGTTGGCAATAACCAAGGTCAAATGTTTTCTGTAAGTCTTCACAAGGTTGGCATACACTGTTTCTGGTATGTTGGCCCATTCCTCCATGCAGATCTCCTGTAGAGCAGTGATGTTTTGGGGCTGTCGCTGGGCAACACAGACTTTCAACTCCCTCCAAAGGTTTTCTATATGGTTGAGATCTGGAGACTGGCTGGGCCACTCCAGGACCTTGAAATGCTTCTTACGAAGCCACTCCTTCGTTGCCCTGGCGATGTGCTTGGAATCATTGTCATGCTGAAAGACCCAGCCACGTTTCATCTTCAATGCCTTTGCCGATGGAAGGAGGTTTGCGCTCAAAATCTCATGATACATGGCCTCATTCATTCTTTTATGTACACAGATCAGTCGTCCTGGTCACTTTGCAGAGAAACAGCCCCAAATCATGATGTTGCCACCCCCATGCTTCACAGTAGGTATAGTATTCTTTGGATGCAACTCAGCATTCTCTCTCCTCTTCTCATTTTGTCTCTCATAGTTGAGGTCCACCTATGATGTCAATTACAGGCCTCTCTCATCTTTTAAGTGGGAGAACTTGGACAATTGATGCTTGACTAAATACTTTTTCTCCCCACTGTATATAGTGTAACATGTAAACTTCTGGTTTCAACACTGTATATATATACATATATATACATACAGAGTATATATATATATATATATATAATATATATATATATATATATATATATATATTAAATATATATATATATAATATATATATATACAGAGTTGAAACCAGAAGTTTACATGTTACACTATATACAGTGGGGAGCAAAAGTATTTAGTCAAGCATCAATTGTACAAGTTCTCCCACTTAAAAGATGAGAGAGGCCTGTAATTGACATCATAGGTGGACCTCAACTATGAGAGACAAAATGAGAAGAGGAGAGAGAATGCTGAGTTGCATCCAAAGAATACTATACCTACTGTGAAGCATGGGGGTGGCAACATCATGATTTGGGGCTGTTTCTCTGCAAAGTGACCAGGACGACTGATCTGTGTACATAAAAGAATGAATGAGGCCATGTATCATGAGATTTTGAGCGCAAACCTCCTTCCATCGGCAAAGGCATTGAAGATGAAACGTATATATATATATATATAGTCTTTTCAGACTGAGGATCATACCTTGAATCAGCTCATAAAAGAGATACTGAAATTATATCCCATCTTCTATTCCATTTAAATATAGTTCATTTCCTGGCAGCACTTAATAGCTGTAGTCTGTTAAACATGGCTCGTATTATCACAAGTTTCATTGTACTCAATTAATGGAATTGAAAACATGTCCTATTACACTTGAAAATCAGAATTACTGTTACAATATTTAATGTTGTAAAACCACTACTTCCCTAATTGTCTAAAGTTACACAAATTGTCTTAAATGGTCACTAACTTTTTATATAACGTATGCTCATTAAATAAAAATTCTGAGCAGTATCAAAGGTATAATTCACTTACGTTAAAAAGGTTGCAGTTTTTCTGAATAAAAAAAAAATATTCTCTGTGCCTGCCACTAGTTGTCTTCTTTCCAGCCAATTTGCTAGCCTCTGCCTGTTGTCATACAGAGTCCATCTCTATTAACAGAGACATCAAGACTCACAGTCTTGACACAATTGTATATCATATCTTCCAAATGTTCATTTTTATAAGATCCAGAAATTTCCAACTTTTGAAACAGATCAGCAGAACTCTATAAATTATTGGATAAATCTTCCATTTGGCTCAAGTAAATGTGTATTTCTAACCAGCATATTCACACTTCTTCTTGCATTTTCTTATGCTTTATTGGCATTTGTCATTTAAAGGTTGAAATATTCAGCTGATTTTTTGACAATGTGTAAAAATTGTAGAAGTGTGTGAAATTTCATCAAAAGATGGTTTGCTTGTCCAACAAGCCTTTAGGCCTGGTTCAAATATAATGGCTTTAATGCATGGGAGAAAAGTCTTTTTATGTTGGACACATTTCAATAAGAAAAAAAACAGCTGAAAATAAGCAGCTGATACACAGGACATTTCTAGGCCTTTGTATACTTTTACTATCTAAAATGTTAAAAAGTTCCACAAACAAAAAAAAATAAATGATCAGCACATCCAAAACAGACTTAAAGAAAATGGCTTAGATGCATGGTGAAGTGGCAGCAAACAATGCGAACATAAAACTGAGCAGCAGCACTCAACAGGTGGAAGATAAAGTCAAACAATGAACATATAAACTATTTTATAATGCATTTCTACCACTTTTTGGATACATGAAAATTGTAGTTTCTTAGTCCCCATCTGAACTGAGATTACTGTCATTGGTGGATGAGCCCTCACAGTTTTGACCAAAAATCTGCGCTATGAACCTAATATTTTCATATATCCAAAGAGTATCAGAAATGCATTTTGATATAGATCACATATTCATTGTTTGACTGTCTCCTAGGGCCACATGTATGAAAACTGACTAAGTCTAAAACTCACTTTGTTGCTCATAGCAACCAATCAGAGCGCCCCTCTAATTTTTCCAGAACACTATATGAAATGTAAGGGGTGCTCTGATTGGTTTCTATGGGCAACAAAGTGAGTTTTAGACTTAGACAGTTTTCATCCATGTGGCTCTACATTTTTGTGGTGCCACGTACACACATTCCATCATGTGATAGGGTTGTGATGTAAAGGTGTTAATCTATTTTCACTTAGTCTATCTTGCACTCAACCTCCACTCAGATTGCAAACTGGTCATAAATTACACCCCAACACAGATCATGTACCCCAGATACTGTATATGAAGATACCACTTATCAAATACAAGTGATAACTCAACAACTCTGCAGTTAGTAGTTTAAAAACTCTATCAAAATCTATGCATTTATTAGAGCATACAAAGGCTAAACTTATTAGTTTTTCACTTTGATAGACGAAAAGTACAGTGCTTACAAAAATACAAAAAGGCACTAAAATTAAATATGTTAAAAATATATCTATTATAAAAGAAGTAACAGAAAAACACTTATGACCACATGTATGAAAACTGTCTCGGTCTAAAACTCACTTTGTTGCCCATAGCAACCAGAGTGCCCCTTTAATTTTTCCAGAGGACTATATGACATAAAAGGTGCACCTAGACAGTTTTCATACATGTGGCCCTTAGAGCCTTATGTATGAAAACTGTGTAGCAGTAAGACTTTCTTTGTTGCCCACAACAACCAATCAGATCTCAGCTTCAATTCATATAGTGCTCTAGAAAAAGAAAAGCTGAGCTCAGATTGGTTGCTATGGGCAACAAAAACTATCATACTGCTAGACAGTTTTCCTACATAAGGCCCTTAATACAAGTTGTAGAGGCTGCCAGTGTCCTTAGAAGTAGAGTAGACTATTCCAAGTGTGGTCAGCGTGTGTGGTGTAAACCACCTTCTAAGGAGCCATAACCTCCTTCTTCGACGGGCATGCGCACCACGCATTAGTGCTGGTTTAAATAGCGGTCACCAACCTTTAACATACAATTCCTTATTAACATATAAAAACACTTGGTAAACTATAGCAAAAAGTTTTTACATAGAAACCTTAACTCTGTCTATAGAAATGATTTAAATTTAAGGCATTAGTTCAATCCTTTCGGGGCCAGAGTCTCTAATGTATATATCCAGTACACTTCATGCTGAAGTAATTTTCTAGATATTATATCACTGGATGTGTAAATCTGTTCTAGAATACACCATCTCAATTCACGAACTTGATGCCTCTCCTCAAGGAAATGTTTTGCTACAGTAGTTTCACCATATTTTATATTTTTTTCCCTTTCCTGACCTTTCGTTACATTCCTAGAGAATGATCATATACTTGATTTATGTTCACTAATACATATTCTTACACTTTGACTAGTTTGACTCACATAAGCCTTCTCGCAGGGGCATTTTAATAAGTAAATAACCCCTTGGGTATTGCATGAAAAAATCATTTTAATGGTATTGGAATACCTTTAGTAGGGTGACACATATGCCCCTTGAGAACAGAGGAACAATTACTGCAAGATAAGCATTACTAATGCGCCTAAGTTCCATAATGAGCCTAACACACAGTCACATTCCCCACCCCCACCAATTTCAATGCCCCAAGCTAAAAAAACTACAGAATACCAGTGTGCCTAAAATGCATAATACACCTCTATATGAGATCCAAGAAGGGTGCAGAATCCACAGTGAGGTGACTTCTGTTCTGGTACTTTGGGGGCTTTCTAAAAGTGACATGGCACACACCCAAATCTGTGTTCCAAAATCCAAATTTTGTTCCCTCCCTTCTATCCTCTGCCATGTGCCCAAATAGCAGTTTATACCCACATATAGGGTGTTGCCAAATTTGGAAGAAATTGCTTAACAAATTTTGAGCATCTGTAGAGCATCCTCAAACAGAAGGTGGAGGAGCAAAAGGTCTCTAACATCCACTAGCTCCGTAATGTTGTCATGGAGGAGTGGAAGAGGATTCTAGGGGATCTAATCTGTGAAGATCTAGTGAGCTCCATGCCCAAGAGAGTTAAAGCAGTGCTGGAAAATAATGGAGGCCACACAATCATATTGACACTTTAGGCACAATTCATCCATTTTCACTTCGGGGTGTACTCACTTTTGTTGTCAGTGGTTTAGACATTGATTGCTGTGTTTTGAGTTATTTTGAGGGTGCACCAAATTAACTTTGTTATACAAGCTGTACACTGACCACTTTACCTTGTAATAAAGTGTCATATCTTTAGTGTTGTCCCATGAAAAGATATAAAAATAAAAAAACAGGTATACTCACTTTTGTGAGATGCTGTATTTCAAAGGAAATCACACAATTTTTTACAATACATATATTAAAAATTAAACTTCCGTACTTTTTTATACCAATGTGGAAAGCCCCTATCTAGAAACAGAAAATGGCACAGCCAACATTCCTTTTGATAGTAATTCCTCCAATGAATTAACTACATGGATAAACAGTCATGTAACCTCTTGGTGTTGAGTTAGCAGCAGGATTACATGATATCTATGAGGTAACATAATAGGAATAATGGGGGAATAATTATTATTATTATGATTATTCTAGAAAATTCTTTACTGTGAGGATTAACTTGGATAACAGCTGTCTATCTAGAGCAGCGGTCCCCAATCTTTTTCCACCAGGGACCAGTTTTATGCAAGACAATTTGTCCACTGCCCAGTGGGGGTGAGCTTATCAACGGATTACAATGGCTGCTCAGAGTAGATGTCGAGAACTCGGACTAAAGTCAACAGGAGGTCAGCATCATGTGTAGCTCGGGTCTGCGCACCGGCAGAGCATGCACCACGGCCCTGTGCCGGACCGCAGTCCGGTGGTAAGGGACCCCTAATCTAGGGAATGTCATTTTTTTAATAAAGTTAACAGTAAAAAAAAAAAAAGAAGAAAGATGAGACAAAGAGAAGAATGGGTGCCTTCTCAACAGATCCTGACATACATGATAAGATGTAGCAATCCTGGAGAAGTTCTGCTCCTCAATAAACTACTGTTACTTGGATACTATGGATCACATGACATGATGGGAGGTCACATGACTGTTATGTAAATGCAATTAATCCATTGGAGCCATTACCATTACTGGATTGTGAGCTATACCATTTTTTTTTCTTTAGATAGAGGCTTACTGCACTGTTATAATTAAAGCAGAGGAACAACATTTTTAATAAATGTACATCACAAAATTGTATGATTTCATGTTATATACATATTAAGTAATGACAGTCTTAAGATTTTATAAAGTAGATGGGATCATTTAACATGGCAGCTGGAAGCCTTATGAAGGCTTCCATCGCTGCCATGTTTTAAATTTCCCCACTTCCTGTCTGGGGACGCCATATTTGTACACCCTAATTCATTGTATATGCAATTCATTAGGCTGTATAAATGATCGTGCCCCCTAGTGGTGAAGCACCCTAGGGGACTCAAAGTTACAGTAAAAAAAAAAAAAAAAAGTTTTAAAGTATAAAATAACAAAAATAATAAAAAGTTCAAATCACCCCCCCTATCGCCATTTTTACAAAAAAAAAATAAAATATAAACAGTTACACATATTTAACATTCCCCGCGTCGAAAAAGTCGATCATTAAAAAAAGATCTTTTTACCCGTACGCTAGCACCGAAAGAAAAAAAAATTTCCCAAAAGGGCCAAAAATTTGCTTTTTTTTTTGGGTCATTTCTTTCCTATAAAAATTGGAAAAAATTTTGAAAAAAAAAGTTGCATTAATCCAAACGCTAGCAAAAAAAAGTAACTTTAACCTGCAAAAAAGCACCCCCCCGACCCGGGTATTTGTTCAAAAAAGTTATGGCCCAAAAAAATTTTGTGCTGCGGCACAAATTTCAAAAATAGAAAATTTTGGAATTTTTTTACGACATAAAAACATAACGAAAACCCGTAATTTTTTGGGCATAGCAAACAACACCTGTAAAATACAGAGAACACATCTTTAAAATCCCAAAAATTTGAAACCCTTTAAAGTAAAACTCCTGCAAACATGGCGCAAGTAAGTTTTTTTCACATTTTACCCCACTTAGATTTTTTTGCGTTTTCCCTATATTAAAAGGTACAAAAATTAAAACCATTAAAAATACATCTTACCCCCAAATTAAAACCCTCAAAAGTCTATTAGGTGGAAAAAAAAAAACGTTATGGCTTTTGGAAGAGTCATATTTTTTTTCATTGGAGGGATTAAGGGGTTAATATGATTCATCTAAACAATTGATGTGTGTTTGCCGGTAACAATCAAATTATACATTTTGGCATGGTTTTAGGAAAATTTCAGCAATTATTGCAATTTGATCATTAGATTGCGTTTTTAGAGTGCAATGATAAAGCAAGTTATAGTGACAAAGGTTATGGAGAAGGGTCGTTGATCCAGGGATTTATTCTGATTGCCAGATTGGAGTCAGGAAGGAAATTTTTTCCTCTAAAATGAAGACTGGGTTAAACTTTCCCCCTCATGGGGGTTTTGCCTTCCTCTGGGTCAACACTATAGCACAATAGACTGAACTGGATGGACATCTGTCTTTTTCAGCCTTACAAAATTATGTAACATCTGGAGGTTGCCTAGTATGTTATAAATAATTACAAAAAAAATGGTATTGTGGTCTATTCCAGACCTTTATCAACAGGAGAAAAAAGCCGAAATAAGAGGGCAATTGATTCTAAGAAGGGAATTTCGTTTAGAATTTCAGGAAAACTTCGATTCGGAAGAAGTCGAACTTTGGGGTATTTTCGGGTGAACAAGTGTGCTTTTGTTTGAAAAAATGGCTGCGAGCACAGGCGCACATGGACAAAGCCTCTGGGGGGAAAAGGGCATAGCCTGCATGACAGTCAAGGTAAGCCAATCAGGACCGGCGGTTTTCTTGACGCACCGACTAATAGTCCGGGCGCGACGCTGGGAGCAAAAAACCGCCTCACGTACTGATCGGGGAAATGCTCCCGCGGCGAACTCTTACTGAAAAATTGATTTTATATAGCGATTTCTGTGGGGTGTCCTCAGCTTGTCTCAGAGACTTTTCTTTTAATTTTTCTATTTCAAATTTTTTTGGGGCATTGGATCTAACCCAGTGTGCGCCATGCAGCTGCATATACATTCAAATCCAAGGGGGATCTAAGCCTTTTTCCTGTTGTATTCATTTAAAGAAACAGCGTTTTTACAATAAAAAAATACCACTTCTTTTTTGGGCTGCTCAATTCATTGGCAATTTACATCCGGGTTTTTTAAGCTTTGTTTTCGGGTCGCTCCCCCAAGAAAACGTCTTTTTAAAAACGCCAAAAATATACATTTTTCCTGTAGCCTAATTCACAAGAAAAGGTTTAAATTTACAACTTTATCTTTTGTTATGTGGCGTAAAAAAACACGAAATTTGTAACACCTAAAAGCTACTATTTTACGGCTAAATTTTTTGGTCAATTTACTCCGGGGTTAAATTTAAGCATTTTTTGCGGGTTCTGACAAAAAAAAACCGTCTTTTTCAACGCCAAAATAAAAAACTTTTTCCTGGAGCCAAATTCACAAGAAAGTTAAATTACAACGTATCTCTTTTTGTTGGCTAAAAACACGAAATTTGTAACACGCACAAAGCTACTAGTTTGTGTGGCTCAATTTTTTTGGCGCAATTTAAATACAGGGATTAATTATGCTTTTTTTTGCTGGTGTGCTGACAAAAATGAACCGTCTTTTTCAACGCTAAAAAATATATATTTTTCCTGTACCTAATTCATGCCCAAAAGTTAATTAATTTTTTTTTGGTTTTACATTTATTAAAACCACATTTTTAAAAACGACACATACAAGTAAATTTTTCCTGGCCATTTGGGGGCAATTTATATCCAAGGGGTTACCCAACTTTTACTGGTTCTTTTGGGAGAAAAACGGGGTGTATATTTTATCATATACAGAAATCACACAAAAGGTGTCGTACTTTTTAGAACAACATATGTCAGACAAGAGGGGGCAGGCCGCACCTCGAGTGGCAGGGGCACAAACTTTCCGGGAACGGGCCCAGGTTGCAGCACAGAAAGGGGGAGGGCCAGCAGGTCACCGGGGCCACAATCCACTGCACTACGCCGGGTGTTTTTCCCACAACCCCAAAGGGGTTCTTGATTGGGTTGACTAGGTCATCCCTTCCTCCCAATACATCTGACAACCCCACCAAACGGGGGGGAACCTCAGACAAAACCCCATTGGGCAGGCCCCGGGGAGCAGGCAGGGGCCCTCACCTTCCCAGCCCGCCTCTGCCCCCCGGGTTTTCCCTCACCCAAAAATCTACTAGGGTCTGGGCTCAGCGCCACTAAAACGAGGATGAACAATTTGAGGGGGGCAGTCAGCAGCTATTGGGGCACAAAGAAATGGGGCCAATACCCCTGCTTCTTGCAGTGGGCGGCAAAGTAAATTGGAAGTGCTGGGAGGTCATTTTGAAGGTCACCTGGGCATACCAAGACGGGTGATGAGGACAGCAGGACGATGAAACACAAAAGATGATGAGTAGCCGACCGCACTTGGGAGCCGGGGAGGCAAGGGTTCATCATCGCGGAAAAGGGCTCACTTGCGCCGGGCACAGCCAGCCACAAGTGGTCGTGGCCGTGAGTCACGGGATAGCCATTGAGGGGGGGAGCCAAGCTCCGGGGGGTAAAAAACCCCCCGCTTCGGTCCAAGAAAGAAACCCGGGGCTCAAAGGCAGCGGGGGGCAGTAGTCACTCATCGGCTTTGGCGGTAAAATCCGATACTCTGGCGGTGTGGAATTTTTTGCTAAGACACCCGAAGGCCAAATGGGTATATGTAAACTGTGGGCAAAAGTGAATCGTGGCCAGGGGCAACGTGCACCACGGCCCTTTTAAAACAAATGAGCGCACCATCCCGGTGCCTGGGAGAAACGGGGCTAAATTTGGGGTGGTTTTCCCCAAACCCCCCCTCCACCGAGCAACAGCACAGCAGCACCCGCCCAGTGGCACACACCATGCAGCCTTAAAGGCCCCACCACCTCTCAGAAGGGGCTGTTTCCTTGACATCACTCCCGGCCGATGCCCTGCGCTTCACTCATGGCCCCAGCAGTCGTTCACAGACATTGAAAAGAGACAAGATATGCCTCCAACCATCCTAAGGTGCAGCACTGACCGGCTCCTGCCAATTGTTGGCACAGAGTCCCTCCCTTTCCAAATGGGGGACTCTGCACCGTCAGAAAAAAAATGGCTTGTCCGAGCCGAGATGGAGAGTCCCAAACCGAAATTTTTTCCAAAAAGCAGTACCACACTTCTAAATATTTAAACAAAAGTGGGCCCCTCCTTGAGCTTATCGGTTTGTTTCCCAAAGTGCACGGCAGCCGGGCGCGGAGCGTAACTACGGTCAGGGCCATACATTCCTTTACGGGCCCCCTGGGTGAATGTCTCCCCGGGCCCCGGGACACCAACAATTGGGCAGGAGACCCCTTCCCTCCACTTGTCAAACCTCCCCCGCACCTGCCCAAAGTCCGCCTCCTCCTCCTCCACCGTCACCCCCATCTAGCCCCAAATACTGCTCCATCATAAAACATGGAAGGGGACAGCGGGGTCACGCAGTTCTACACCTGGCTTGCCTCGCGAACGAATCACACAGGGGAGGAACGCTCCACGCATCAAAGAAATCGATGGTGGCTTTTCTCCCCCAACTCAAAACGAAACCCTTTTACGGACAATGGAGGAACATGGTGTCCGGCCCCGCAACCGAGGGGGATGGCCATGGGGCCCTGCACGCACTGTTCAATCTTTTGAAAAGGTTCCTATCTTCCACCCATCTTTACAATTCAAAATGGCCAGGGAAAAAATGCATGCACTTATCCATTCGTAAAAAAAGCCCCGGGAAAACCCCCCTCGAGTTGCACGGGAGAACGGCCTCCCCCCCAACACACTCGATATGCGATTTTCCACCCCTGGAATTCCCCCCCTGCACATGTTGGGCCCACTGTATGAACAAGAAAGGGCCCTTAACGATTTTTTTGATGACCAGGAGACAGAAAATACTCCCCTGTTTAACTTTGATTTCACCCTGGCAGCCCATCGGACACCTGCCGTTTTGTTTTAGCCCTTCGGAGGGGACGTTATTTGCAGTCGCCAGGACTACAGGAAAAAACGCATTTCCACTGCTTATGTCCTGGAACAGACGGGAAAAAACTGGGCTGGCAGGGGACGAGACGTGGCGACTACACTCGGCCACATGAGTCCGGTGGGGACTGAAATGGAGGAGGAGGGAGGAGGAGGACATTGAGCAGAAGCTTGCTGGTGAAATGAGTGGGAATTTTTCTACCCCGGGACAAGAGAGAGGACAGGAGCACTGGAAGGGGGATGGAGATGAGGAAAAACGAGGGAGATACCCCCAAGCCCGTGGCATAAACTGGAAATGGGGCGGGGGCCCTCGAGTCACTTTTGTAATGGCCCCACAAGCTTATTTGCCTGGCTATGACAGCCAATGCAGCACCGGCAAAGGGTGACCTGGCTCTCCACCCTATTGGCCCTCGCTACCGGTCCAAAATGGGAGCCTTTTTCCCAGCTATTGAAGGAACAAACTCAAAAACTATAGGGAAATCCCCGAATAGTTGGGCCCCTGCCTATGCGGGATCGCCCCCCCTGACAGGTCTGACCGGGTGTTCCTCAGCTCCCTACTACGACGCGGTCTTTGGAAAGGGTGGCGGGGGAGGAGCAGTACCCCCTCATCAGTATAACCTAATCCGGGGCACTGAGAGCCCGTTCCTTCACCTCCTATGAGGGGGGCAGTCGCTAGCAGCACAGCAGCAGGGCCTGACACCCCGAACAACCAGGTTTTGGCCCACTTGGACACAAATCTGCCACCTCATTAGAATTTTGGGTGGACACTGGGGACCAAACTGATTGTTCCCCACTGCCGATTTTTCAGTGGAGAAGCTTTCCTGCCTGGCCAATGGGCATCAAGCGGGGGTTCATGCGGCGGGGGGCCCTCGTTCCCCCAAGGGGAAACCCGTCCCGCAAATGTGGGAACGACTGACCTTTGTCAAATGAATCAGGCGGGATCGGGCCAGGATTTCCCAACACCAATGACTTAGGCTCATCTGGGTTCAAACTACCTCCCAGCCCTATTCGATGCCGCCACCCCCCCTGAGCCACACACTGCCCGTTTTCCCATTTTCCCACCACCATTTTACCAGGGACTGGGATTGCCCCCACCTCAAAACTCTGTATTGTGCCACTCTATGACCTCATGCGTTGCTGCTGTTGCGTTGCCGTGACATCCACACTGTGTCCTTTTCCACTCTCTGACCTCATCTGTTGCCCTCCGGGCCCTCACCCTCAAACCCCGTCATTTTGGGCCCCTCTGTTCCTACTCCTTTTTTTGCCACCTCCAGAATTTTCATTGGCCACTGTCGACCTCAGCTGCGCGTTGGGTGCTGCCAGTTCCCCCACCCTGTTTCATTGTGCCACTTGCCTGACCCATGCTGCTGCTGCCCGGGGACCTTACTTCATCATTGGGGCCACCTGTGGCTTTCCTCCTTTTCCACCTCCAAATGTCATTGTGCCCCTCTCTGACCCCCATGCGCTGCTGTGACTCCTGCCGGGGCCCCCCACACTGTGTCAATGTGCCACACGTACCCAATACGTTTTTCCACCTCCCCAAATGTCATTGTGCCACTGCCTGACCCGTACTGCTGCGTTGTGAACCTCTACACGTGTGATTGGGGCCACCTGTGGGCCCAAAACTTTTTGCCACCTCCAGAATGTCATTGTGCCACTTTTTTTTTTATTCAGCGCTTCTGTTTCTGTGCGTTTCCTCCACACTGTTCATTGTCCCCTGCCTGCCTCATCTGCTGCCCCGCCGCTACCCCCTTTTCCCTTCATCCCTTGGCCCTTCTGTGGCTTCCTCCTGTTTTGCCACCTCCAAAATGTCTTGTCCACTGCCCGACCTAAAACTGCTGCCCGTTGTGACCTCCACTCTAGTCATTGTGCCCCTCTGTGGCCTTGTCCCTTTTTTTGCCACCCTCCAGAATGCATTGTGCCACTGCCAAAACCTCATGCTTCTGCCCGCCCCTGACCTCCACCTCATCATTGTCCATTCTGTGGCTTCCTCCTGTTTTTGCCCCCCGAATCATTGGCCACTGCCCGACCCCCAACGCGCTGTTTTGACCCTACACTGTGGATTGTGCCCTCGTGGCCTAATACTTTTTTACCCTCCAGAAGCATTTTCCACTGTCTGACCCATCTTCGCTTTGGCTGCTGCCGTTCCTCCACACTGTGTCATTGTCCACTTTTACCTCATGCTGCTGCTGTGGGGGCCCGCCGTTTCCCCCACACGGTCAGTGCAAAATTTCCCCTGACCTCATGCTGCCGTCGCTCCGTGTCCTCCACAAGTTCATTTGCCACTGCCTGACCCATCTGCTGCCCCGGGCCACCTCCGCTCTCAGTCATTGTGCCATTCTGTGGCTTCCTCCGTTTTTTGCCACCCCAAATGTCTGTGCCACGCCGACCCATGCCTGCCGCCTGACCTCCGCTCTCTCATTGTGCCATTCTGTGGCTTCCTCCTGTTTTTTCAAACCTCCAGAATGTCATTGTCCACTGCCTACCTCAACTGCTCCCCCGCACCTCCACACCTGCACAAAGTTGCCACCTGAGCTCTCAGCTTGTTTTTTTTTTCCCAAGCTGGCAACTGGGCAAGGTTGACAGGGAGAGATGGGCGAATTTTTTCAAAAATTCGAATTTTGGGGGCACTTCGCCAATTTTCGACAAAATTGTTTTGGTCCGAATTACTTCGGCACGAATCGCTTAAAAACAGCTATTTCCAGGGTGCAAAAGAGCCCCAGGGTGCGTAGAATGTTGTGCCATGCTTAAATATGCAAGGAGCTTGGTTTGGTCTTCATACAATTGTTGTGTTTTAAGTATGACACGCACATGACTGCCGCCGCTCTTTAGAATTTGCTTCACTATAAAATTCTCTGGGCACTTAAGAGGGCAAAACTGACCAAAAAAAATCAGCGGGAATGTAGCCTGATAAAGTCATGCCAGCGAAAGCTGGAAAAAAACAAGCTGAGAGCTCAGGTGGCAACATTAGTGACAGAGTGTGGGAGGTGACAGCGGCAAACCACAGCAGCATGATGCAGACAGTGGCACAATGACATCTGGAGGTGGCAAAACAGGAGGAGGACACAGGGTGGCACAATGACAAATTGTGGAGGTTCATGGTAGCAGCAGCATAGGGTCAGGCAGTGGCCCAGTCTCATTCTGGAGGTGGCACACCCTGGAGTCGGCCACAGAGGGGCACAATGACAGAGAGTGGAGGGCACGGCAGCAGCAGCATGAGGTCAGACAGTGGCACAATGACACCGTGTGGAGGTCACGGCAGCCGCCACAGCAGCAAGCATAGGTCAGACAAATGGCACAATGACATTCTGGAGGTGGCAAAACAGGTGTAGGCCACAGAGTGGGACAATGACAGAGAGTGGAGGGCACGGGCAGCAGCAAAATGAGGTCAGACAAATGGCACAATGACACAGTGTGGAGGTCACGGCAGCAGCCACAGCAGCAGCCATGAGGTCAGACCGTGGCACAATGACATTCTGGTGGTGGCAAAACAGGGGGAGGCCACAGAAGTGGCACAATGACTGAGAACCGGGGTACACGGCGGCAGGGACATGAGGTCAGGCCAGGGCCCCAATGACATTCTGGAGGTGGCAAAACAGTAGCAGCCCCAAAGTGGCAGAATGACAAAGTGTGGAGGTCACGGTAGCAGCAGCATGAGGTCAGGCAGTGGCACAATCTCATTCTGGAGGTGGCAAAAACTGGAGTAGGCCACAGAGTGGCACAATGACAGAGAGTGGAGGGCACGGCAGCAGCAGCATGAGGTCAGACAGTGGCACAATGACATTCTGGAGGTGGCAAAACAGGAGGAGGCCACAGAGTGGCACAATGACTGAGAGTGGAGGTCACGGCGGCAGCAGCATGAGGTCAGGCAGTGGCACAATGATATTCTGGAGGTGGCAAAACAGTAGCAGGCCAAAGAGTGGCACAATAACACAGTGTGGAGGTCATGGAAGCAGCTGCATGAGGTAAGGCAGTGGCACAATTACATTTTGGAGGTGGCAAAATCTGGTGTAGGGCACAGAGTGGCACAATGACAGAGAGTGGAGGGCACGGCAGCAGCAGCATGAGGTCAGACAGTTCCACAATGACACAGTGTGAAGGTCACGGCAGCAGCCACAGCAGCAGCATGAGGTCAGACAGTGGCACAATGACATCTGGGGGTGGCAAAAAAGGAGTAGGGCCCCAGAGTGGCACAATGACAGAGGTTTGAGGTGACGGCGGGCAGCAAACAACAGATGAGGTCAAGGAAAGTGGCACAGTGGCACAGTTGGATTTCACGGGCAACCAAACCCCAGCAGCATGAGTCATAGAGTCGGCACAATGACAGAGTGTTGAGGTGGGTGCAATACCAGTCGCTGGTAAAATGGTGGTAGGCAGATGGGGAAACTGTCAGCAGATGTGGACATCGGTGGTGGCGGCATCAGAATAGTGGCTTAGGCAGGTGTTTGAACCCAGACTGACGCCTAAGTCATTGTGTGTGGAAATCCTGGCCCAATCCACGCCTGAAATTTATTTTTGACAGAGGTCAGTCGTTCCACATTTCCTGTGGACAAGCGGGTTCTCCTTGGGGTAACGATGGCCCCCGCCGCACTGAACACCCGCTCTGATGCCACAATACTGGCCGGGCAGAACAGCTTCTGCAGTGCAAACTTGGCAAGTTGCGGCCACAGTTTGACAACGTGGAGGAGAAAGCGGCGTCTCCTGTCCAAGTTGTTGGTGTCCCCGGGGCCGGAGCACATTCACCCATGGGCCGTAAGGGGACATGTACGGGGCCCTGACCGTAGTTACAGCCCAGACGTCCGCGCTCCCGTGCACGTTGGAAAAACCATAAGCTAAAGGACTGGCCCACTTTCTGTTCTACATATTTTGAAGGCTGGTACTGCCTTTTGGAAAAAAAATTTCGGCTTGGAACTCTCCATCTCGCTCGGCACAACCAAATTATTTTCTGAAGGGTGCAAGTCCACCATTTGGAAAGGGAGGGACTGTTTGTCCAAACAACTTGGACGGGAGCAGGGTCACTGCGCCCCTTTAGGATGGTTGGAGGCAAACCTTGCTCTTTGCAATCCCCCTCGGAACCTGCGGGCGCCATGATTAGCGAGGACAAGCATCTAAAACCAGAAGATATGCAAAAGAGAAACACCCCCCTTCACAAGGTGGGGACCCTTGACGGGCTGCTTTTTGCATGCGTGCCACTGGCCGGCCTTTCTGCGCGGGGGGGATGGACCACCACATTGAGCCACTTTCTCCCAGGCCACCGGAGGTGACGTGCAGTGTTGACCGGCCTTTGGTGCCAATGTTAGTTTCCGGGGCCACGTTTCACTTTCTGCCCAGATTTACATATAACCAATTCGGCTCCCTGGTGTCTTAGCAAAGAGCTGCCCACCGCCCAGTACTGATTTTACCGCCAAGGTCCCCACTGAGTGACTACTACCGCCGTGCCTCCTGAGCCCCTGTGCCGCTACTTTCTTGACCGCAAGCGGGTTTTTTCTACCCCCGTGGCCGCTTGGCTCCCACCTCACACTGTGCTATCCCCGCGACCACGGCCACACAACCCCCAAATTCTGGTGCGGTGCTGCCTGACCTAAGCTACGGCCCCTTTCTCCTACGAAGAACCCCTTGCTCACCCCCTCCCAAGTGTGGTTTAGCTACATATCATCTATTTTGTGTTTCATCGTCATGCGTCCTCAAAACCGTCTTGGGTTTCCGAGGCTGACCCCTCACAAAAAGACCTCCCTGCCACTCTCAACATCTATACTTTTCCGCCCCTGAAGAAGCAGGGGGTTTGGCCCCATTTCTTGCTGCCCGTAGCGCTGACTGCCCCCCCTCAAATTGTTTATCCTCGCTATATATGGGCTGAGCCCAACCCTATAGATCTCGGCGAGGAATGGGTGGGACAGAGAGGGGAGGACATTTAGGGCCGCTGACCCGCTCCCGGCCACCATCTTAGGGTTGTTTTCCCGACGTTCCCACCCAATCTTGGCTGGGTTGTCAGATGGCATTTTGGGGGGGAAGTGGGTGACCCCGTCAACCAAACAAGAAAAACCCGGTTTCCGAACAAAACCCCGGGGCCGCTAGATGACAGCCCGGCATTTGGCCTCACTGAGTGCCCCCCGCTGGACATCCCCCTTTCTGGCTGCGACCTGGGCCTTTCCAGGAATGTTTTGCCCCGCCACTCCCCAGGTGAGAGCCTGCCCCTCTCGTCGACATAATTTTTTTTCTAAAAAGTAAGACACGTTTGATGAAGATATCTTATATGATAAATATACACCCTTATTTTTACTCCAAATAACCCAAGTAAAAAGTTTTGGAAACCCCTTGGATTTAAATTGCGCTCCACAAAGGGCCAGGAAAAATTGACTTGAAAGTCCGTTTTTAAAAACTCTTGTATTTAAATGAATGTAAAGGCTTAATTAAGTTCGGAATGAATTATGCACGAATTTCTTCTTGGGGGTGAAAAGAAATTTTTTTTACTGAGTAAAACTGCAGAAAAATACTTAGTTAACCCAAGAGTAAATTGCGCCAAAGAAATTTTAGCCAACCCCCAAACTACTAGATTTTTTTGCGTTTTACAAAGCCGTGTTTTTTACGCTACACAACAAGAGACAAAAGTAATTAACCTTTGCTTGTGAATTGGGTACAGGGAAAAATGTATTTAAAATTTTGGGGTGAAAATGCGGTTTTTCTTGGAGTCACCCCAGCTGAAAAACAAAGCTAATTAAAACCCCGGGGAAAAAGCGCCAAGAATTGAGCCACCACAAACTCTACTTTATAGGTGTTACAATGTTTTTTTTTCCCCTACACCCAACAAAGATAAAAAATTTTAATTAACCTTTGTTTTGAAATTTGGGTACAGGAAAAATGTATATTTTTGGCGTGAAAATGACGGTTTCTTGGGGTCACCACAGCGAAAAACAAGCTTAATTAACCCCCGGGTGTAAATTGCGCCAAAGAATTGAGCCCCACAAAAATACTAGCTTTGTAGCGTGTTACAATGCCATGTTTTTACGCACCAACAAGGATAAAAATTGTAATTTAAACCCTTTTCTTGTGAATTAGGCTACAGGAAAAATGTATATATTTTGGCGGTGAAAAAAAGGTTTCTTGAGCCACCCCAGCTGAAAAAAAAAGTTTTTAAATTTAACCCCGGTGTAAATGCCCAAAAATTGGCCACCACAAACACAGCTTTGTAGCGTTTTACAAGCCGTTTTTTTACGCCACCAAAAAGTAAAATTGTAATTAACCTTTGCTGGGGAATTAGGGTACAGGAAAAAATTATATATTTTGGCGGTGAAAAAGACGGGTTTCTTGGGTCACCACAGCTGAAAAACAAAGCTTAATTAACCCCTGGATATAAATTGCCCAAAAAATTTTGCAGCCAACAATGAAGTGGTATTTGATTGTAAAAACGCTGTTTTCTTTTAAAAGAAACCAACGGAATGCTTAGATCCCCTTTGGGTATTCAATGGCTTGGAGATAGGAATTAAATGAAATGAAACGCAGTGGACCACACTGGATTTCAAAAATCAGAATAGAACGTTAAGAGAACAGTCTTGAACAAGCTGGACACCCCACAAAAAAAACTGTATAAAAAATCAGTTCTTTTTATAACAATCACCGCGGGGCACCTTCCCTATCAGTACACGAAGGGGGTGGACTCCAGCGCGCCCCAACTTATATAGTCGGTGACGTCCAGAATCCCGCCGTCTCTGATTTTGGGTTATTCTGCACTGTCATGCAGGCAGCCCTTCTTCCTCCCCGAGTTTTTGCCCCATGTAAAACCCCTTGCTCGTAGCCATTTTATCAATGAAAAGCACACTTCGTTCACCCAAATACCCCAAAGTTCGACTTCTTTTAGAAACCAAGTTTTCCTGAAATTTTAAACGAATTCCACTTCTTAGAATCAATTCGCCCATTCTAGGATGAGCGATTACGTTGACTACTCACTGGTCGATAGTCATATCGGCAATTATCAAAACGATTTCCCTAGGGCATAATAGTTTTCGCAGATTCTTAAAATCTATGGGAAGGAAAAAACACCTTCATTTTTACACCAAAAAGGGGCTGGAAAGCTGGAAAAAACATCCACAACACAAATGGATAATGCTACATTTAGCAACACATTTGGTTATAAAAACCCCCAAGAAAGAAAATCCAGACCATTCCTTCCCGTCTTGTACCACAAACATACCCCCTTTAAAACCCGCATGACCCACAAATTTTAAAAAATGCCAAAGGGAATATATTTGAACCCTATTTCTTGAAAATGGCTTGACTATCCCTGTCCTGGAACGCACATGACCCTTAACCCCTTTGACCCAAAATTAAAAAAGTGCAGGAAAAAAAAGTTTTTTAAAACCCCCTTTTTAGTTGAACTGGGCCCTTGACTATATCTGTCCTGGACCGCAGCAAAACCCTTTAAAACCTGCATGACCCCCAGATTAAAAAGTGCCTGAAAAAAAGGGCTTTGAAACCACCATTTTTGTTTTATGGACATTAAAATACTTTTTTGTACACAGTAGACCATTAAACCTTCTACCCCCCCGATTAAAAAAGTGCGGAAAAAAGGGGTCTTTCAACCACCATTTTAGTTGAACTGGACGTATTATACCTCTTCTGTACCACAGTATGACCATTAAACCTGTCGGACCAACAGATTAAAAAGTGCCGGAAAA
This sequence comes from Phyllomedusa bahiana, assembly GCA_025379985.1. Lineage (NCBI taxonomy): Eukaryota > Metazoa > Chordata > Amphibia > Anura > Hylidae > Phyllomedusa > Phyllomedusa bahiana. Next base: position 69,531 of record JAODAL010020112.1, read on the forward strand.
AGGAGTTTTTTCAACCACCATTATAGTTGAACTGGACATTGACTATATCTGTACTGGATCGCAGTATGACCATTAAACCTGTCTGACCCACAGATTTAAAAAGTGCAGGAAAAAGGAGTTCTTTTAACCACCATTTTAGTTGAACTGGACATTGACTATACCTGTCCTGGGTAACTACATCTGTTCAAGTCTTCCTGTACCTCCCTTGTACAATTCAGAGGAAATATTGTATCAGCTATTTTTGTACATGCAAGTTTTTTAGTAGTTTAATTTCTAGAAAAAACATTTTTAAAATAGAATGGAATCCCACCACGTCTTGTTTCTCTTTTTTTTTAATTGTATTAAATGGGTTGTCTCACTACAGGAATTGCTAGCTATTTTAAAGATCTTACAAAAACAAGAAATTTTGCAATATGTGTCCATTAACAGTGTCCTACCTATTCCTGTTTTTGACAGCACCATCACCCTTGAGCCACTTTTGACAATTGTGAAGAACAAATGTCTGTTAAAAACCACATTTTTTTAGAATAGGACCTGTAGTATAGCTGCATTTCACAGCAAAATGCCCCCAAAAATTCAAAACATAACCCTTGAGACACTTAGGACCTGTAGTATTGCTGCATTTCAAAGCAGCATGACCCAAAAAGTTATAAAAATGACTTCTCAGCCACTGTTAAAAATTGTGAGGGAGAAATGCCATAAAAAGCACAATTTCTGTTCCAAAGGGCCTATTTTAGCTGTATCCCCAAAAGCCCC
>JAODAL010020113.1:0-70285 GCA_025379985.1 Phyllomedusa bahiana
ACGGGGGTCACATGGGCACTCTGACGAGTCTGTGACTTTGGAGCCCCATGCACAACAAGCTGCAATGCACTGTTGTTCCAATAACTTTCTATCTTGCAGCTTTAAACTTTTAAACTTTGTGCTAAAATAATATTTTGGGGGTTTTAAAATAAGGGAAAGTCTTTGTGCACAAAGCATCATGCCTTTTAAAAAAATCCGTTTTAAAATGACCTTTTACGGGTTGTAATTCCTTAAAATCACTTTTTGTGGCCTGCCCACCAAAAACCCAGGAACACCTCAAAAGACTTTTTTTTTTGGGTGACCCCTCTGCCCTGTTGTTTACCTCATATTTAGCTCCGGGTTTTGTCCATTTCTTCTGCTTCCAATGCATAGTCTTCAGCTGACTGCTCCCAGTATATCCCATTTCTTTATAGATTCCATTGTAAAAAGGTATTTAATGTTACTTTCTTTATCTGTCAGTATTTTTAATGTTATGGCTGACTGTTGTATATCTGCATACACATTTTAACATATGAATATGTTTCATTATGATGCTTATTTATCTTATTGGCAAATTTGTCCATATTGGTTTGCGTTATAGTATCCATTCATCATGTTAAAGGTTGTATACCCTTTCCAAACCCAAATGAATATCATCTTTACCTAATACATCTAAATTAAAATAGCTCCGGGCTGGTCATTTGTTCTTCAAGAAGTTAAAAAACAAAACCCCCGGCTCCCCGATACCTTTTACCTCCCTTTTCCCTGCTCCCCCGGCTACCTACCTACTCACCCGGCTACCTACCCACTCAATGCTCATTAAGTTTAGTAGAAATTTGCCTTTAGATTGCATAAGTTAGAATCATCATTCAGAATATTACTTATAGTCAAATGGATGCTCAAAAACATTTTGGGCGACATGTATGATCGGGTTTTTTGCCCGTTTTTTGGCGTATACTGCGCCTCCCAGCCCGAATCCCCTGTCGCCCGGGGGGGATTCATTGTTAGGCGCGTGTTCGCCACTTTAGCTCGCCCCCCCATAAAGGGGGCCGGAGTGGGCGGGGTGGGCGGGGGGTGGGCGTTCCGGCGGGACGCGGCGCGCTCGAAAACTCTGAGGCATTACAAGGGCGAGTCGCAAAGCGGGCCAGTGCAGCGTCGGCACCCCACGGAAAACTTTTTTTTTGGTCTAAATCCTCCGGCCGAGGCGAAGTGAAAGCGGAGGAACATGCAGGAAGCAGATAGAAGATCGGACAGAAATCTCGGCGCCCCGCTCCGTGAGCAAGTAGATTCCAAAAAAAATCGCCTTTAAAAAGGGCGGAAAACAGGTCAAAAAGAGCAAAACGTAAAAAATAAACAACTTAAAAAAAAAAACTTTCCAAAACTCTAGAACGGCGCATATCAAAATTTATGATATTGAAATTGCCGGGAAATACAGTAATTCAAATTAAAAAAAAAAAAAAAAAACCTTTTCCTTTGGGTGGGCATAAACCACCCAACAGAATAGGAGCGACATGAACCCTTAAAACCCCTAGGGGGAAAGGTTGACCAATCAGAATCCAGGGGGGATAATTCAAATACAGTAAAAAGACAGAAAAGAGCGTTTGGGCTGACGGGGGCTTGGCTAGCTTGGCCAATAGAATAGGACGACAAAGCCCACTAGTCAAAAGGGAAAGTTTTAGACAATTTAAAAATTCCACGGGGGAAAATTCAAAATACAGTAAAAAAGACAGAAAAGAGTTTTGGTGGCAGCGGGTGCTTGGCTATCCCCCAACAAGCGCGACTACTTTTCCCATTATACTTGGAGAGAGGGGCGCAATGCAATCCGTTTCAGCCCGGCGGCATAAATATTAATCAAAAAATTTTTTTTATTAAATTAAAAATATCAGATAAAGAGCAAAACCCCTTCTTTACAAAAAAAGCGTTAAAAAAAAACCCAACAACGCTTTTTGTGCCGAAAGGCATTAAAAGGGGAATTGCAATGAGAAAATTTGCTGGGAAATCAGTAATTCAAATTGTTTAAGCTATTCTTTGGGGGGCAAAGCCACCAATCAGAAAAGGAGCGACAAAGACCCTTAATCCATGGAAAAATTTTGGCCCAATAAAAAATAAATGGGGGGACAGTTAAAAAATACATAAAAAACAGAAAAGAGCTGTTTGGGCTGGCTAGCGTGGTTTGGATATCCACCCAAAACAGACGCGAGTATTTCTCCCATTATAGTCTTTTGGAAGATGGGCGCTCTGAAATCTGGGCGCTCACGCCGTGGGGCATGAAGATTAATAAAAAAATTATTTTTTTTAAAATGAAAATTTTTCAATAAAGAGCAGAACCCTTCTTTACAAATTAAGCATTAAAAACCCAAACAACGTTTTTTGTCGCCGAGCCCCCGTTACATAGGGAATTGCAATAGAGAAATTTCCCCCGGGAAATACAGTTTTTCAAATTTTTTAAAAGCTATTCTCATTGGCGGCAAAAGCCACCAATAAATGGAGGACAAAGACCCTTTAAAATTTCCTTGGAGGAAATTGACCAATCAATAGGAGCGACAATGTCCCATTAATCCTATGGAGAAAATTTGCCAAATAAATTTTCAAAGGCGGGACAGTTCAAATACAGTAAAAATGCAGAAACGGCTGATTGGATGAAGCGGCGGGCTCGTCCCCTTAGCCAATCAGAGCGCGAGCTACTTTTCAAATTCTATGGGGGAAAAAAAATTCTGAGCGCGCTCTGTGTTGGCTAAGTTTAAAAAGGCCCCTTTTTTGGGCCAATGGGAGACAGCGACGCTCCCTTGGGTTTTCTAATGCAATCGAAAAAAAACGTACTGGGCCCAAATAAATTATAACACTACAGAAGTGGTCCCGATTGTATATAAAAAGACTGATAATTGGGGGGGAAAAAAAAAAAAATTAAATCAAAAAATCAGTTTTATTCTTGATTTTCGTTAGCCAAGGATAATAGTATGGGCAACAAATAAAAAAATAAAAATGATTTTTTTTTTAATAAATTTTTTTTCCCCTTCCCCCATATATCATCGTTTTTATACACATGGGACCACTTCGTAGTGTTATAATTTGATTTTGGCCAGTCGTTTTTTTCGATTGCATTAGAAAACCCTAGGGGCATCGCCGCTCTCCCCCTTTGGGCCCCAAAAAACGCGCCTCTTTTAATTACCAAAAAACGGAGGCCCCCCCAAATTTTTTTTTTCCCCAAAAAAACTCTATGAAAAGTATCGCGCTCTGATTGCAAGTGGACGAGCCCCCCCCTTCAACCAAACAGCCTTTTTTGCATTTTTACTGTACTTTGAACTTCCCGCCTTTGAAAATGATTGGTCAATTTTTTCTCCAAGGGAATAATGGGGCATTGTCGCTCCCCATTCTGATTTGGGCAATTCTCCCCATGGTTTTATGGGACATTTTTTTTTTTTTTTCCCCCATTCTATTGGCTGGTTTATGCCGACCATGAAATAGCTTAAAAAATTTGAATTACTGTTTTCCCCGGCGATTCTCCTATTGCAAATTCCCCATTAGCGCCGTCTCGGGGCAAACCTTGTTCGGGTTTTAACTGCTTTATTTGTAAAGAAGGTTTTTCTCTTTTTCTGATAAAGTTTTACATTTAATAAAAAAACTTTTTTTTTTTAATACTTCTCCGCACGGGGCTGGCGCCGAGATTTCAGAGCGCCCATCTCTCCATAGACTATAATGGGAGAAGTAGCTCGCGCTCTGTGTTGATGTGTGTGGTGCCTGCGCCGCTGTATATCGGGGCCCGGCCTTTTAAAGAAAACACGCCTAATGCCATTATATGAATTATCTACTTACCCTCCCCACGCTGTGAAGAAAACCGAGTCCTCCTCTCTTCCCCGGGTGGGACGGAATTAAAATCATGATTTAAAATTTTCCCATCCTGCTGTTGGCCACAAGCAACGCAGACAGAGAGAGAGGAGGGTCTGGCTCCGGTTACAGCGCAGCAGAAGTGGATAACTCTGTCTCTATGTGTAAGTGTAGCTGTAACTAGGAGCATGGGCCTTCTCTCAACAGTAACCCCTCTGCCCCCTGGCCATGTTTTTTCCCACCCCCGGCCATGTGAGGGCTAGCTACCTACCCCACCGGCTGCCCGGTTACCTAACTACCTACCTCCCTGGCTACCTACCTACCCACCTAAATTCCTGGCTGCCTACCTACCTACCTACTCCCTGGCTACCGGCCTACCTACCTCCCTGGCTAACTACCCACCTATTTCCATGGCTACTTGACTGGCTACATCACTGGCTTCCTGACTACCTACTACCCACCTACCTCCCTGGCTACCCGACTGGCTATCTCACTAGCTATCCGACTACCTACCACCCACCTACATCCTTGGCTACCCAACTGGCTATCTACCTGGCTACCCAACTACCTATTACCTACCTCCCTGGCTACCCGGCTACCTACCCACCCAGTTACCTCCCTCCCTCGCAGCCTGACTACCTACCTCCCTGGCTACCAGACTTCCTAAAACCCACATACCTCCCTTTATACCCAGCTACTTACATCCCAGGCTACTCATCTACCTACCCACCCACTCGGCTACCTATGTCCCTGGCTCCCCGGCTTCCTACTTACCCACCAACCTTGCTACCTACCTACCCACCCACCCAACTACCTCCCTGGCTTCCCAGCTACCTACCTCCCTGGCTACCTGACTACCTACCCACTTACCTCCCACCTACCTACAGGGTGTACTCTTACTTGCCCACTACCCAGCTACCAACCTACAGGAAGGGACTATATACCTAACTAGCAGGATCATAGGTCCTCATTCCTCTCAACTGCAGACTAGAAAGAATTATATCAGTCCAGTTATAAGTTAGAAAGGGGTATCCCCATATATTTTGTAACTGTGCTGTTTGGATAGTCAGAATCACTTTTTGCAGTTCTCTGTGTCTTGGTGCCAAGTCTGCAGGAAACAAGACTAAGTGGGACTCTGGGAAGAGACTGGAGGTAGAATTTAAATCTTCTCCTAAATAAAGATAGTTTTATTGCCACATGTGGAGGTAAGTCTATGTCCAATACATTAAAGAGACTTAAAGGGGTTGTCCACTTTAAAAAAAAAAAAATAATTAAAAAGTTATACAACCCTACCTTTCCACAACCTCGGATGCTCTGAAGCTCTATGGTCATTCACTCGTCTGCACTTCCGGGTTCTTGTCCTTTCGCTGGAGAATGGGGCAAGAAACAAAAAATGAAGAGAAGCGGATCACCAAGGATCTTTTGATCGGCAGAGGCAGGAGACAGGTAGGTAAGTGTAATCTTTTGGTTCTTCTTTTGCCTACCCTGGCCCTATTTAAATATATTTTTTCAAGTGGACAACCCCTTTAAAACATAAATGGGAATTACCAGCCTTGAAGAGGAAGTGGATCCATCCGTATTACAACATTTGGTAAAGAGCATTCAGCTCATCTGGTGATAAGGGAAGCATGGTGCTCAGTGACTACTTGTGAAATTTCCAGCATCCGCTGACACGTTTTAGGCATTTATGCCTTTAGTCACAAGGAACTGCCTGAAATGCGTCAGCGGATTTTGCACTCCATGTTTCGTGTAACATTTTATGGATTTCTAGTAAACTGAGTTTTATGGAAAGCTGGTTCATCCTTTAACTTTGTATGGATATTTCATCCTTATTACAAATCTTGTCTGTAGCATTAATGCTTAGAATAGGCCTCCCGATACTTAAGTTAAATCATGCAGCTATTGCAGGCTACTGGATGTACTAGAATGGCAGTGGGAACTCCATGCACAGCAAGCACATTAAAAATAAAATGTCAGCTGGTTCTTAGCATTAGTGTTCTCTTTCATCTTTAACAGGAGATCTATTCAGTATTGGCCATTACAAGGATAACAATGTCAGGTGTAGACTCATACAGGCTATTGGGTGCAATAAGATGATGGCACAGAGCAGGTGACATGTGTAGTGGAGGATACTGCATCAGAGAAGGGAATGAAGGTTGATTCTGTAGAGCAGCCATACTCTCTGTAATCCATTTGTGGGCTGATTTTGGGTTTTGAAGATGGTGATGGATTTCAGCATTGGTGAAAAGGAACCCTTGGGGTGTGAGCATAGATCCACTGGCTTCTAGGCTCTATCCATATAAAGGGTAGTGGTAAAGCTACTCAATACAAATACACGTTAACAATTATATGCTTCCAACCTTATGACAACAACATTAAACAAATCCTTTCCTGTTACAGCCTGTAAGGTTTAATGAATTTGGTATGGCGAATTTTGTATGGCCAAGTGACCTGCACAGAAGCCTCAAAAACAGTCTGGGATGAACTGTAGGATAAACTGGAACTCTGATCTGAAGGACTTTAAAATTTGATACTAATCGTGTTTCAGTCATCTTAACAGTTTACAATAAGACTTACACAACACTATAGGAGTGCAAATTTTTTTAATGAATTTTATGGTAAGATCAGCAAATCTTTTGTGTGTAAAAACTGTAATTCAATATTACTGCAATTCAAAAGGGTGTTGCCATGTAAAGATAACCAGGTGCCTAATCTATTATGACTTTTCTCCATGGAAATATGATTTCAACTTCATCACAAAACTGACTGATTGCCACCATTAAGGACATGTCATGCACAATGTTAAACAATGGTCAAAGAATATGTCAAATTACTAAATAATCAGCACAGCTTTTGTATGTAAATGATGTCACTCAATGATCATTCAATATGAAAGGTTGGTGGCCTGACAAACAACTTGTGATTTCACTGACTTGACAGTTTGCTACTGATTCAGTTACAGCTGTCTCGTGATAGGGGTGGGGGGAGGAGATTTGAAGACCATTACTTTATGGGTATGTTCACACGATGTATGGTGGCGCCGCAATACGCCGGGTGCTTTGGACGCACGCGCTGATCAGTACGTATTAATAAAGCACGGGGTCCGGCAGCCCGCCGGCCCCATTGAAATGCATTGTTCGCGGTGTGTTATCGACGTGAACAATTGACATGTCAATTCTCCCCCCGCGCGTGGGGGGACGACGCGTAATCCATAGCTCTCTATGAGAGCTATGGATTACTGTAATTGTGGTGAAATACGTGGCGAAATGTGTGCCAAAAAAAGTTGTGTAAACATACCCTAAGAATGATAAAATGTTGGATTTGTGATCAACAACTATAGTCAAACAATCCGTTAAATCATTGAATCATATATATTATGAAACAGGTCTCACACAAAATCACAAAATTTGAAAATACAAACAATAACTATGGCAAGTGACTTGATTTAACCTCGATAAAAGGGTACACAATGAGAGAGTTTTACACATGGTGGCATGGCACATTTGTTGATGCTAATTTGACCCTGCTATGAATAACAAGTGTAAAAATAATACCTAATTAAATTAAATTATGATTATTGTACTCAGGCAGCACAGTGCTTTTAGGCACTTGCTTTTATTAGTGGTATATTAGCTCCCAGTGGACTATGAATACAAGAATATATAAATTATATGATTATGTGATACATAATAGCTAATTTAGTAAACATGCATCTAAAGTGAAATCTATTTAGTCTCTATGTTCTAAAAAATCCGTTCTTTAAAATGCAGAGGACATTTTTTCATGCTAAAAAGGCCCAAAGTAAATGTAGACATCGTCTTCAATGAAAGAATGCCCAACAGAATGTATATTATTTACTGGAACAAATTAGGATGCAGCTTCCCTTAATTTCTCAGCTAAGTGCTCCTTAAATGTTCAACACTAACTGAATTATGAGATGAAAGTGCTTTTAAATGGGATTTACTGAAAATCGGTACCATTTTTTGGTTCCAATTTCTGACGTGTCCCTGGAGACTTTGAAACACGGTTAACCCTATTAAGTGCCATAGGGTGAGCACACCAAGATGAATTGGATTGTCTAACAATACCATATGTTTATGTCTTTTTTTCCTACTCACAGCTTTCACTAGACAATATTAGTTTGCAGTCACTAACTACACAATAGGAAAGCAAACATTGGCGATAACTGAAAGAGGCCATAGTAAATGTGCCTAAATGACAAAGGTGGTTTAAGGAGAAGTGGAAATCAAGATAAAATCAAAACAGGCATTAATGATGGGAACTGCTGAAATGAGATAAAGGTGCTAATGGAAAAGATGGCCCCTGATCTTTTGTCAGTTTATCAGTAGTGCATTGTACACTGATACATTGTATATTTTTATTATTCAGTTTTCTTCAGCAATGGCAGATTGTATAAGATACTCACGAAGGTTCAGAAGAAGTATTTCATTAATAATTAAAGTGTGTTAAGTTTTGATATGGCTTTTAATAATAGGCTACCTACTGTAGAACAAAAATGTCATCAGGTTTGAGAAGGGTAAATACCATTTCGGCATTAGGGGATTGTATTGGATAATAACTTTGTGACCTAGTGAATCAGAGATGCCAGTACATGATGAAAAGACAGAAATGAGCTCTGGGAAGTGGATTTACTGATATACCACATGCCGTTTTGTTAGCGTTGTTACATGCAACCTCATAACACAAATCAATATGGCTGCAGCTGAAAATTAGAGCATCTGATCAAGTGAAGCTGCTGCATCAGTATGAACATACAGATAAGGCGTAATTACTTGATGTATGAAATACAATTACTGTTTATTGCAGTAAATGATCCAGAGTATATACATTATTAAAAAAGACTTCCCTGCAGCTGAGTCTAATCCCCTTTGTAGAGGTTAAGGGTAAAGACTAAGAGCTTTGCTAGAATCTGCTCCTTGGCATGGCCTTTCGCCTGTAAGCCAAATACCAAGGTGGGCTTCTCGGAATAACAGCGAAGTCACGAACGAGGAAAGCGAATCCAACACCAGTTCAACCCAAAGTATTGTTTACTGAACTTGTCGGAAAAGTATACATCAAATTCCCCAAAAGCACATGTACAAAGATGTGACTAAAGCCCCTGTGCTATACAGTGCGCCACCAGGAGTGTGTTCTCTGGATACACGATATGTTTACCTACCCACTGGGTTCAGAAAGGCCGAGCACCTTTTACTTTTAATACTTTACAAGACAGGAACACTTGTATGAGGTGCAGTTCAAAAGTGTGCTTGCGGTGAGCACAGCAGCTTACAACCTAACTAGCTCTACCTTCTATTCCCAGAAGATATATATATTTATTTAACATATGGATTAACACATGTGTACCGGTTTGAATAGGAACAGTACTATGAAAAGCCCTCTCCAGTACTCCAAAACCATACTTGACACAACACTTATGGCCTGACAACAAATATGCCCTAACTAGGCTAACTACAGGCCTGGGAATAGTTCTAGGTTATTTGGCGTGCACGCGTTTGACCCAGGTCTATCAATGCAGCCAGCCAAATTCTTCTCTCTCACAGGAGCTGATCATAGTTCATGGACTCACAGAATCAGAAGAGCTGAGCAGAACCACGCTCAGCGTTTGTCCTCTGCCTGAGCTCTCAGTCCTTCACTCCTTCTTTCTAAGATGGCTGCTGCTCCCTTGTGTATCTCTGTCACATCACATGTTTAGGTCTCTACTATGCTTAAATTAGATTCTGGAAACAGTGGCATCTTGAGACCAAACAGCAGAATGCAACAGAATAATTTGCAATCATAAATTACACATAGGATTTTACTGGGTACACACAATGTGGCTGTTCCACCATCCCACATGCCAACTCCCAACTGACATAGAGGACCCACTCCCAGGGCCATCTTACTGATCGCATAATCTCCAAAAAATTGGGAATCTCGCAAGAGAACAAAGAGGGACTTTTGATCACTATATTTACTATTTTGCCATAGGCCCAAAATTAACTCATCAGTTCTCTATCTGTTAAACACTAAAAACCTAACTTTATTATATCTAACTCTTAACCCTCTTACACACTATATTTTAAAAAACCCGATCTCTAACTCATCATTTAACCCTTTTTGCTTCTGAAAGAGGGAAAAAACTCCCTTTATATTATCAAAATCTGGGGAAAACCCCCCCCTACTAACCCGGGGAAACCCCCCTTTTATCTATGCCCAAAATAAATAGCTTCAGAAAGGATCCCCAAACCAAACTACTTGGGGAGTCGTTTCCCTTTAAAACCCCAAAAAGAAAACAGGAAAAAAATTTAAGGCCCCTTGTGACACCGTCTGCAGAGGTGACACTTGTAGGGCAGGGTGAGAGATTTACAATTTTAAAACGTCTTTTCTGACCTCGCCGACATGTTTCGCCCGCCCCAAAACCCGGCTTTATCAAGGGGTTAGAGGTCCGGGTCACTTTTGGTCTGAGCTCATTCCTTTTATAAACATGTTAGGTAAAAAAAACCCCCTTCAGGTTTTCCCAATTAGCCCCCAAAAGAATCCAAAATAAAACACACCCCCCTTTCCCGCTCTCCTGCCCGCACACTCATTAAAATGTCCTTTCTAAACTGCCCCCATGCTCTCCCTGGCCAAAAACCTTCAGTCAAATTCGCCATTCCATAACCCGGGGTTAAGCCCCATCTTACCCGTACTGCCCGTGCCCAAAGCACTGCACCCCAAAAAAAAAACCTCGCCCCCGACTGGGGATGGGGGCCCTTTGTCCATTTTTCCATATTATTGCAACTGCGGGGGCCCCACCAAAAATGGAAAATTTAAACGAATAGGTGTCACCCTTAAAACAGAAAACCCCCATTTTTATCCCCCCCCAAATTCCCCTAAACCCCTTTCTTCAATATCTTTAAAATGAAAATTTATTTGGGGAAAATTAAAATCCACTATAAAATAAAACCCCGTCATATTATCCCTTCCAAAAAACATTTTTCCTTTTTTATGTAATAAAGATTTTTATTCCAATAGAAACCCGCAGGGCCCCCTTAAATCAAAGTTCCACTGCATTGTATAGTATTGTCTCAAGTTTTATTCATAAACCCCTTTATTTTTTCAAAGTAATGTTTAAATTAAAAAGAATATGAAATTTTTTTTAAAAGTTTTAAAAAGAAAGTGGTTATGAAGGGGGCCCCGCAGCTCCCTTTGGAAATGGGAATTTTGCATATTAATATATAGGAGAAAGTTCTTTTTGGGAAAGATAAATTTGCCCGTGGTCAAATTTTACAGTGGAGTTTAAAATTCCCCAAAGAAAAATCATATTTTGATATTGAAAGGGGAAGGGGGTTTTGGGGGGTTGATAAAGATGGGAGTGTGGCCCTGTGTAATGGGGACAACCCTAGTCTGCTTAATTCATTTTTGGTGAGCCAAAGCAGTTGCAATTTTTGTGAGAGAAATGAAAACGGAAGCCCATCAGGGGTAAAGGGGTGAGGTGTTTGTTGGTTGGGAGTGGGTTGGGCCACGGGCGTTCGGGAAAATGGGGCGCAAGCCCGGTTTTAAAAGGGGGGGCGGGAAATTTGACCCGTTGGTTGTTGGCTCAAAGGGGAGCCTTGGTGGCAGCTTTTTGCGGACATGTTTTGAATTTTTGGGGGTTTCAGGAAAAGCAGAAGGGGGAGTGGGTTTTTTATGTTGATTCTTTTGAAAGGCTTTAATTTGGGGAGCACCTTGGGAAAGGGGGTGTTTACCTTTAAAATTAAAATAAAAAAGGGAACTGAGCTCAGACCACATGGGGATTTGGACCCCTAAAACCTTTGATAAAAACCAGGGTGGGGGGAAGGGTGGCGAAAAAAAGTCCGGGGAGAGGTAAAATATGACGTTTTAAAATTGTATTTTCTCACCTCTGTCTACAAGTGTCACCTTTCCCGCGGGCCGGTGTCACCAAGGGGGCCTTATTTTTCCCGGTTTTATGGGGATTAGGGACGAACCTAAGCCCCCCAAGTAGTTTTGGGTTGGGATCCCTTTTCTGAAGCTAGTAACTTTGCTATAGATATAGGGCTCCCCTGTTGGTAGGTGGGGGTTCCACCAGCTTTATAATAGAAAGGGTTTAAATTCCCCCCTTTCAGAAACAAAAAGGGTTAAATGATGAGGTTAGAGATCAGGTTTTTTAAATAGTGTGTATAGAGGTTAAGAGTTAAAATATTTTTTTTAAAAAATTAGTTTTTTGTTTAAAAAGAAGAGAAATTTATAGAGTTTTAAATTTTTGCCTATGGCAAAATAGTAAATATAGTGATCTTACTGATCGGGCACACTAGGAAGTTGCCTGGAGGCCCCACAAGCATGGGGCCCCAGATGGTGAATTTATATCCCACAAATCTAGAGCACATGAATCCCTGGTTTAGTGCTGCTTATTTAACTGTTTTTTTGGTTTTTTAGTAGAAAAAGTGAAGAAATCAGGCGATACCTTTAGGACATGCAAACAGTTAATAACTAGGGTGGAACAGGGAGACATCAGCTCCCTGCCCTGCCAATTAGTCTTGTGGGCTGCAGAATGCCTACAAAATGTCGGGGTTGGTTCCCCAAAACAAGGGGGGGCGTTACAAATTTTGGCGGTGTTCTTTGTGACGGAAAGACCAAATGTGATGTCATGTATTTGGGCAAGGCCCACCACACTGCTTTGCCCTGGGGCCCTTAATACTGTTAAAACGGGGGCCCCGTCCCCCACTTTTGTGACAGGTTAAGGGAAAACTTGGAAGCAATTTAGGCCGATTTTAAAACATTCCATTTTTATTTGCTTCTTAAGGGTTTTTTATAAAAGAAAACAATAAATTGAATCCCCTTTTGAAACGCAAGCACCCAACGCAAAACTTTTGTATGAAAGTCTGTGTAAGCCGGATCAGGGGAATAAAAACAGGTGTTTTAAAGTGTAAATGTTTTCACAAGTACTGGTTTGGGTTCAAAATATAATTGGCAGATAAAAACTGAGGAAAGTTACATGTACAAAGTCCAAGCATTCTTCTTGGGAAATGATGAGTTTCTGCTATATGCCAAACACGTGCATTGTTTGTAAAATAATGCCAAATTTTTTTGTGCCCTTTTTTTTTTTTCCCCAACACGTTTTTAAAACCCACCTAATCCCAAAAACTGCATTTTTAAACAAAAAAATTTTCACCTAAACCCCGCCGCCCGTGTTTTTTCAGGGAGTATTTTTAAAAGGGAGCAGTCTTGCCCCTTTCTATTTGCCCAAAAAGGCCCCAAAAATATATATTGCGCAGTTTGGTAAAAAAAGCGGGGAATCAAAAAAAAACGCAAAATGCCCGTTTTGAGGAAATGGGGATTTCAAAGAGCGGAAGTGCTCCATCCACCCTCCCTTTTCCCCTTTTACAGGGGATTTTATGACTGCCGTCCCATACATTGGAAAAGGGAAAAGTTCTTCAGTCATTGCTGAGAAGGAGGGGTGGAACTCTCCCCTCAAGAATGACTCATAACTAATATGTGTCCACTGTATTGTTTCATGGCTCCTATTAGCCAAATGGCACAATATTTTTTTCGCTGTTTGGGCTAATAGGACAGCTGGCCTGTTCCTCTAACATACTGCTCTAACATATGGATTATTCTTACACTGACCATAACATGGACCCATATCATACCTTGATTTCTTTGTTCCATTGTATGCCACAAAACAGCACTTTATGTGCCAATGTACATTTTACGTGCACATGGTTAAGGGTAGAGGAAGAAGAACACACATTAACCACTGCCATGGCAATGCAACTAAGGCTGTGGTCATGCGCTTGGGATGCCGTTTGGGACATCAGTTTAGATGGATTCATAGGGCAGAACTGTGCAAACATAATTTTTATGGGCTATGCTTTTGTTAAAAAGGGTCTGGATGCATTTCTATAGTGTAATAATATATCAAGTTATATTGACTAGGATTCTGTAGACGTCTAATTGATCCTGGGATTGCCAGATTGGAGTCTAAAATTGGCTTCTACCTCACGAGGGTTTTTGCCTTCCTCTGGATCAACACTATAGAACAATATGCTGAACTGGGTGTCTTATTTCAGTCCTACAAACTATGTAACTATGAAAATCAATTAAAAATATGAACACAATATAATGAAAAAGATGAAATTTTATTGAAAAATAAAAATTAAATATATTTGCAAAACTAAAAACCCAAGGAATGGATGTTTGTGCGCCACGGTTCTATTTTTATATTTGTTTGTTTGGATACCTGCTGTTTATCCCCCATGGGGACTATATATTTGTGTGTGTTTATATATATATATATATATTATATATATATATATATTATATTATATATTTTATACAACACTTCCCAAAGTGTTTGAACGCAATTTGTGTTCCACCTCCACTTCCTACCATTGATGTGCAATTTAATTAAACTATTCACATATTCGTCTCACAGGATGTTGTTGGTATACCTACCTTGACATATCTTCAAACTTCCTGCCATTCACATTCCCCTTTAGAAAGTGCAGATGAAATGTGAGTTGGGGCAGTTTGTCTTTCCTTTGGTCCCTACATCTCTCATTGGTCTTGTCCTGGGCTAAATATTATCTATTTATATCTAACACGATCTGTGCAAATTTTTCTACATTTTTTTTCACCTGTTTTACAATGTCTTAATTATCCCTAGAGGGCATTATGCATTTGTGACCATATGATTGTACAGTTTTTTTCAAATTAGGTGAAACGTCCATCCCTGAGTTTTTTTTTTTGTGGGTTTTATTTATATATTCTGAGGGGGTCACTCTCAGCTCACGGATCGCCGTCCTTTGGTAGAATGGGTGGCAAACAAACATAAGGCACTCCGACACCAGGCTTCTATTTTTAAAACTGGCCTCAGCCAGCTTTATTCTTGGGCACAGTTGACAGGAAACAGAAACTACACTGGAAACAATTTCCTCGCCCGTCTGGCCCCTTGAAGCCTGGCAAAAGGTAGAAAAGTTCAATATATATATATATATATATATATATATATATATATATATTCACACTACTGTTCAAAAGCTTGGGGTCACTTAGAAATTTCCTTATTTTCAATGAAGCTAGGATTAAATGAATCAGAAATACACTCTATACATTGTTAATGTGGTAAATGACTATTCTAGCTGCAATCGTCTGGTTGTTAATGCACATAAGTGTATAGAGGTCCATTTCCAACAACCATCACTCCAGTGTTCTAATGGTACATTGTGATTGCTAACTGTGTAAGAAAGCTATTGGATATTTTGAACACCCTTGAAAACCCTTGTGCAAGTATGTTAGCACAGCTGAAAACAGTTTTGCTGATTAGAGAAGCTATAAAACTGACCGTCCTTTGAGCTAGTTGAGAATCTGGAGCATTAAATTTGTTGGTTCGATTAAACTCAGACAATGACCAGAAAAGAGAACTTTCATGTGAAAACTTGACAGGGCTATTCTTGTTTTGAGAGATGAAGGATATTCC
The DNA here is from genome assembly GCA_025379985.1 of Phyllomedusa bahiana. Taxonomy (NCBI): domain Eukaryota; kingdom Metazoa; phylum Chordata; class Amphibia; order Anura; family Hylidae; genus Phyllomedusa; species Phyllomedusa bahiana. The sequence continues at coordinate 15,263 of JAODAL010020113.1, forward strand.
ATGCAATAAATCGCCAAGAAACTGAAGATTTCCTACAACGGTGTGTACTACTCCCTTCAGAGGAGAGCACAAACCGTCTCTAACCAGAGTAGAAAGAGAAGATGGAAGCCCCGCTGCACAATTAAGGAGCAAGACAAGTACATTAGAGTCTCTAGTATGAGAAATCGACGCCTCATAGATCCTCAACTGGCAACTTCATTAAATACTACCCGCAAAATGCCAGTATCAACGTCTACAGTGAAGAGTTGACTCGGAGATGCGGGACTTCAGGGCAGAGTGGCAAAGAAATAGCTGAGACTGGCTAATAAAAGGAAAAGATTAATATTGGCTAAAGAACACAGACGTTGGACAGATGAAGATTGGAAAAAAGTGTTATGGAGAAGAATCAAAGTTTGTGGTGTTTGGATCACACAGAAGAACATTTGTGATACGCAGAACAACTGAAAAGATGCTGGAAGAGCGCCTGACGCCATCTGTCAAGCATGGTGGAGGTAATGTGATGGTCTGGGTTGCTTTGGTGCTGGTAAAGTGGGAGATTTGTACAAGTTAAAAGTAATTTTGAATAAGGAAGTCTATCACTCCATTTTGCAACACCATTCCATATCCTGTGGACAGCGCTTGATTGGAGCCAATTTCATCCTGCAACAGTACAATGACCCTTAGATACACATCCAAATTATGCAAGAACTATTTAGGGAAGAAGCAGACAGCTGGTATTCTATCTGTAATGGAGTGGCCAGCGCAGTCACCAGATCTCAACCCCATTGAGCTGTTGTGGGAGCAGTTTGACTGTATGGTATGCAAAAAGGGCCCATCAAGCCAAACCAACTTGTGGGAGGGGCTTCTGGAAGCATGGGGTGAAATTTCTTCAGATTACCTCAGCAAATTAACAGCTAGAATGCCGAAGGTCTGCAATGCTGGAATTGCTCCAAAGGGAGCATTCTTTGACGAAAGCAAAGCTTGAAGTAGAAAATTATTATTTCAAATAAAAATCATTATTTCTAACCTTGTCAATGTCTATATTTCTATTCATTTGCAACTCATTTGATAAATAAAAGTATGAGTTTTCAGGGAAAACACAACATTGTCTTGGTGACCCCAAACTTTTGAAACAACAAAATTCAGTGTGTATATATATATATATATATATATATATTATAATATATATATATATTATATATATATATGTGTGTGTGTTTGTATGTATGTGTGTGTATATATATATATATATATATATATATATATATATATATTATAATATATATATATATATATATATATATATATATATATATATATATTGTGGCAGAGTGCCTAAGAGTAGTTGCCTGTTTCTGCCACTAGGTGGAGTCGTCCTGGTAGAGACATGCCACCAAGTGCCAGCTCTTGATGGGGGGAGCCAATGGTTATCTGTCAGCAACACTAGGTTGCTGACAGCTGTATGTAGCATGGCTGATATCCAGCCATTATGGGTTGGTTTCCCCGGAACAGCTGCAGATGGGTGGGTGGCTGTTCCCGCGTCCCAGGTCTCCAGGTTCCATGTCGGGTTTTGGGCCAGTCCCAGGATGGCTATAAAAAGCCTGTCTCTTCAAGTGATAGGGGGGTGGTGTCTGCAACCTGCAGTTGGAGCAGCAACGGAGCTAGTATGGAAGGCTCTTCTTACACCCCAGGCTGGAGGAAGCCTGAGCCAGCGGCGACTGGTGGTACGGTGGTTATTTGTGGGGCTGGACGTTAGGTCCAGACCACGATAGTTAGTGTGGCTATTGGTATAGCTAGTGGCCAGACGGCATAGGGTTTTTTTTACTCTATGTTATGTTATGTGCTGTGTTATCAACCTGTGCCAAAAATAAAACAGGCTGAGTTACGGAAGAAGCCTTTGTCAGTTCCACCCGTTTACGAAAGACGGCGATCCCATGAGCCAAGCGAGGACAAAATGGCGTCCAAGCATGAGTGAGGTGTCACAATATATATATATATATATATATATATATATATATATATATATATATATATTATATATTAATATATATATATATATATATATATATATTGTAACAGAGTGTCTGGACTGGTCATAGAAGGAAGGTACATCTGCCCGAGATACCTTATGTCTGCCAGGTAGCAAGCAAACCAGAAAGAGACATGTCAGAGATCTATTAGATCTCTAGATGTAGGGTTTAGTAAAACCCATTGTAAAGGGCTGGTTTGCTGGAGTGGGGATAACGAGGGTGGGCCCCACTCCACCTGGGCAGTCCGGGTCTTGGGCGGCCTGATTAAGTTCAGTGCGTCTGCCTCATATAAGGGCCCGGGAGCTGCAGACACTCACTCTCTCTCAGCCTGGGACAGGTTACCTGCCAAAAGCCTGTGGGAGCAGTTTCCTTGTGTTACAGTAGTACTGGTTGTTTTGTTATTTGACTGGCAATAGGCCGGCAACTGTGTTAGGGAGGAATTCCTTATGTTTAGTTAGAGCCGGGAAACAGGCATAGGATTTGTTTTGTTTGTTTTGTTTTTTTTCTGTACCGCTTGCTTACAATAAAACTGTCTGCGGGCAGTTTAAAAGAACTTCTGTTGTCGTTTGGACTTCTGTGCCCGCTCAGCCTTGCCCGTCTACCCAGGAGACGACCACCCCGCTACCTAATCCCTTACAAGTGGTGGGGGAAATGCGTAAGCATTAATTTTGGCACAGAAGAACGAATCCAAAAAATTTTAAGGGCCGGAAAGTCCTATTTTGTTTACATTTTGAAAAAATGGAGGAGTAATCAAGGCGATGTTGCAAGCTGTGGCATCGCAACGGAAGCTACTCGCGTGCAGCAGGAGGTACCAAGTTGCAGCAAAGAGCGCTGGAGGAAACAGGCCGCAGGCTGACAGCGCAACTCGGGGTTACACAGGAGGAGCAGCAAAAGACCGCGAAACCCTGAAGGTGATTGTCCCAGCAACTCGCCAATGTCGCAGGACGGGCCTCCGGTGGTGCAGACGCTACTCAAGCTTCCATAAGACCAGTCATTTTCTGCAAAAGATGACAGCAGCTGATGATGTGGAAGCCTCCCTTGACCACCTTTGAAAGGACTGCGAGCGAGAATGTTGGCCAAAGGGACAGTGGGCAGGACTGTTGGCAACCCCTTCCTTTCAGGAGAACCCCAAAGGCTTATTACGACCTGGAAACACGGGATGCCATGAACTATGACCTGCGGGAAAAGGGAAATCCTAACCCGACTTGAGCCCACGGTTTCTGTTCGCGCCCAACGGGTACATAACTGGGTCTACAGCATGGAAAAACCCTCCACGCTCGCAAATGCATGACCTCATACACCTGACCAAGAAGTGGTTTACAGCCGGAGACCCTGACAGGCCCCCAGATGGTGGAACGGGTGGTGAGGGGACCAATACTTGAGATCCCTCCCAGTCACCTTGCGCAAAGGGGTTTGAGCCATGGGGACCCAAGAAACGCTGACCAGATGGTGGAGATGGTGAAGAGGTACACAGCCGCAGAGGAGCTGATGAGTCTGCCGCAGCGCCCCCTAGCCCCACAGCGGAGATCTCCAGGACATCCTGGTAAGGACTGTTCTAAGGGAAGGGGGGGGCTGGCAGATTGCGGGAGGTTTGTGCGTACGCGGGGGAGAGACTGAGGGCCCAGACTATAGAACCCCGGCAAGCCGTGCCGGGGATGTCAGGGCTCCATAAGAGACTTAATAGGACATAACAAATGTTTCCGTTGTCATATCCCGGGTCAAATGGTTGCCAATTGCCCACTGTATGAGGAACCAATGCAATGTGAGGGTCTCGTATATAAACCCGCCGTGTATCACTGAAATGCGAAGCGTGCGTGTGTAGGCTTTTCCAACACTGGGGGTGAGACACACATGTGTTCCGTTTATTAGGAGGTAATGAGGTGAAGGCGCTGTTAGACTCGGGTGGGTCTGGTGACCCTAGAAAACGCCGATTGGGTGAAACCAGAAACCCGTCTGGAGGAAAACGATAGGGGTGACCTGATACATGGGACACTCGCCATTACCGCACTGCTATGCGGGACATCCGTACCCATTCGGAGCCGTAAAATTTTTGGTAGGGGTAGTGCCCATGTTAATGCATGATGTCATCATGGGGCGGGACTTTCCAAAATTTCGGGGAATTATGGGGACTTTAAAAGTCTCTAATTACCCTACCGCGCAGTGAAGCCCCAGTTGAGGAGGAATCTTTCCCCTATTCGGTCATGGCGGGGGAAGGAGAAGAGGTTGAGCACCATGAGGAGGTGCCCTCCAGAAGGTCAGATCAGTTCAGACCCCCCTAGTGACCAATGCCTAATCTTGAGGTGCGAAAGGACAGTTTGGGGCGGAGCAATTGAAAGATCCCTCCCTTGCCAGAGCTTGGGAAAACGTAAAAAATGATTGACTATAATCTAGTGGACCCTGCACCACACTTTCATTCCCATACATGGCTGAAAAACGGGACCTGTTATATAAAAGTGGTTTGAAAAGAGGAGAAGATCTAGTAGAGCAACGGGTGGTCCCAAAAATTTATAAAGGGCCGTGCTAGATCTAGCTCACGGTCACCTAATGGGAGGGCATCTGGGAAGTGAAAAAACTACCGAAAGAATCTTGCAACGGTTCTTTTGGCCAGGAATTTATAAGGGGGGATGAAAGACAAATTGGAGTCCTGCCCAGAGTGCCAGATTTTCGGCCCCTAGGCCCCACTATCGTAGCCCTCGGGTTTCCCCCCCCCAAATCATTGAGGTGCCATTCGAGAGAATAGCCATGGACCTGTGTGGGTCCTATTGTCAAATCTGCTCGAGGCCACCAACACATTCTCGTGATCCTGGACTATGCCACTCGGTACCGGAAAAGCCATACCTTACGTAAACACTCATCCAAGGCTATTGCTAAGGAGTTATTTACAGGTGTTTACCCGGGTGGGGTTACCGAAGGAAATACGACAGATCAGGGTACCCCTTTATGTCCCGATAATGAAAGAACTTTTGTAAGTTGTTCCAGGTGAAACAGCTACGAACCTCTGTCTACCATCCACAGACCGATGGTTTGGTAGGAGGTTTAAATAAAAACCCTCAAGGCAATGCTAAAGAAAGTGGTGGACAAAGATGGGAAATGGGACTTCCTGCTCCCTATCTCATGTTTGCCATCCGTGAGGTCCCTCAATCCTCCACGGGGTATTCACCATTTGAGTTGCTGTCGGTCGTCACCCTAGGGGCCTTCTAGATGTGGCAAAAGAAGCCTGGGAAGAAGAAGCGACCCCCTATAAGAGTGTCATAGAGCACGTGGCACAAATGCAGGATCGATCGCGGCAGTAATGCCTATTGTGCGGGAAACATATGGCTCAGGCTCAGGGGGCCCAACAGAGGGTATATAACCGTTAGTGCCAGGATACGTACGTTTCACCCGGAGGGAACGGTTCTGGTGCTGATTCCTACCGTAGAAAAAGCAAGTTCTTGGCCAAGTGGCAAGGGCCCTTTGAGGTTTAAAAGAGCAAATAAACGAGGTGAATTACAAGATCCGTCAGCCAGGTAGGAGGAAGCCCGAGCAGTGTATCATATTAATCTCATAAAACCATGGAAGGACCGTTTTATCACTTGCTGCAGGACCCTTTATCTGCCCCAGAGTCACTGGGCGCAGAAGAGCCCTTGTTTACCGAGGTGAGGATAGCTGACTCCCTTTCTAAGACACAAAAGGTAGAAGTACGAGGGTTTTCCCCTTTAAAAAAAAAGATTTTTTTTTCGAACATCCCAGGTCGCAGTCCCCCATTCAACATAACATCATTACAGAACAGGGAAAGAGTTAACTGAGACCCTACCGCATACCAGAGGCAGGAGAGGGGGTTTTCTCGGAAGAGGTTTAAGGAAAATGCTGGAACTTGGGGTAATTGAGGAAGTCCCATAGCCAGTGGTCCCCGCCCCATAGTTCTAATCCCCAAGCCAGACGGCAGCTGGAGGTTTTGTTTAACGACTTTCGCAAACTAAATGCCATTTCCAAGTTCGACGCTTACCCAATGCCACGGGTGGTAGGGAAATTATTGACAGCTGGGCAATGCACGGTATATAACCACTCTTGACTTAAACAAAAGGGTATTGGCAAATTCCCTTAACAGACAAGGCCAAAGAAAAAAACGGCCTTTGCCACACCTGTTGGATTATTCCATTATGTTTGGGATTGCCTTTTGGGCTACATGGGGGCACCCGGCACGTTTCCAGAGGGTTATGGATAGGGTTCTGAGACCCCACAGTAGTATGCTGGGCCGGGCCCATCTGGACGATAAATCATCCAAAAATCCAGATTGGGAATCCCATCTTCCCGGAGTACAGGTGTTATAACCCCTCTGTGTGAGGCCGGCTTCACAGCCAATCCCAAAAAATGCCCCCAATTGGCCTGGAAAAGGCCAAGTACCTGGGGTACAACATAGGCCGTGGATTAATAAAAAACCCCCAAAAAAGCAAAATTGAAGCCATACAGAGATGGCCGCAGCCTGGGGAACAAAAAACAAGTGCTTGCCTTCTTGGGTATTACAGGCTACTATAGAAGGTTTATAAATAATTTTGCCTCCCTTGCAGCCCGTTAACTGACCTAACAAAAGGGAAAAATTCCCTTATGGTCAAGTGGGACCCACAGGCGGAGACAGCTTTCCGACCCTTAAAAACCTACTGTGTTTCTCAGCCGTGCTAATAACCCCTGACTTTAAGAAAGGGTTTTGTCCTTTAAACTGATGCGTCGGATGTGGGGGCTGGGGGCGGTACTGTCACAGGTACGGGAGGGTAGGAACACCAGTACTGTACCTAAGTAGGAAGTTGAAACCCATGAGAGAAAAAAGCCTAGTGGAGGGAAAAAAGTGCCTAGCCATTAAATGGGCCCTAGAAAACCCTCCGATATTATCTACTTGGCCGGGATTTTGAAATTAATTACAGATCATGCTCCCCTCAAGTGGGTGTGTGAAAACAAAGAAAAGAATAGAAGGGTCACAAGATGGTTCTTAGCCCTGCAAGAATTCAAATTTTCAGTAAAACACCGGCCAGGGACCCAAATGAAAAATGCCGACACGTTGTTGCGGGTACATTGCCTTGTGTCCAGATGTGTTCCGCCCGGGTCTGAAACAGGGGGGGAGGATGTGTAACAGAGTGTCTGGACTGGTCATGAAGGAAGGTACATTTTGCCCGAGATACCTTATGTCTGCCAGGTAGCAAGCAAACCAGAAAGAGACATGTCAGAGATCTATTAGATCTCAATGTAGGGTTTAGTAAAACCCCTTGTAAAGGGCTGGTTTGCTGGAGTGGGGATAACGAGGGTGGGCCCCACTCCACCTGGGCAGTCCGGGTCTTGGGCGGCCTGATCAAGTTCAGGTGCGTCTGCCTCATATAAGGCCGGAGCTGCAGACACTCACTCTCCTCAGCCTGGGAACAGGTTACCTGCCAAAAAGCCTTTTGGGAGCAGTCTTCCTTGTGGTACAGTAGTACTGTTGTTTTGTTAGTGACTGGCAATAGGCCGGCACTGTGTTAGGGAGGAATTCCTTATGTTTAGTTAGAAAACCGGACAGGGAAGGATTTGTTTTGTTTTTTTTTGTTTTTTTCCTGTACGCTTGCTTACAATAAAACTGTCTCGGGCAGTTTAAAAGAACTTCTGTTGTCGTTTTTGGGCTTCTGTGCCCGCTCAGCCTTGCCGTCTACCCAGGAGACGACCCACCCGCTACCTAATCCCTTACAATATATATATAAATATATATATTAAATATTATATATAAAATATATATAGGTTTTTTTTTTTCATTTGTTTCCAATGCAGACTATTTTTGTGCATAGTCCCGGATTACATATGTTAGGTTGCTATGTCTGTGCTGGACAAAATAGCGCAGTCGACTGGACTGGAGTCTGGACATGAGGGATCTGTGAATCCACAGTAAGACCTTTTTTTGCTTGCTGCATATTCCCTCCTGTTTTGCCCTTGGACTTTTGATATCTTGCTTCTGATCTTGATCCAGGTGTCATAAACTGTGTGAATGTGTATGTTAGTATTGGTTTGGCTGTGTGATGCCTTAATCTTTGTAATTGCTAGAATGAAAGTAACAGAAGACTTGTAGCTGCTTTATCGTTTATTAGCTGACGGAAAACATCTCGATTGCGGATCTCTCCTTTCTCGGAGGCGCTCAGTTCTTGAATTATCTGACTAATAAAGACAAATCTTTCTCAATGTTAAAGAACTCTGCCCGTTGTGAGGAAAAGTGTGTTTTCCATTCTGTCAGAACAGAGTGTAATTTAATCTCGGTGCAGAAGATGTGAGTGAGAATGTTAAGTAAGTGTCGTTCAAGTGTAAACAGGTTTGCTGGGCCTCTATCTCTGGTGCTGGGGTATTTGAAATATGACAAGATGTCTTTTTGTGATGAATTTCCGAGAGTGTCTCAGACCCTCCAACATGAAAATAAGTATGTATTAGGTTCTTCTGTCAGCAAGAGATACATGATCTTGCAAACAAGTTAACAGCTTCTAGGAAAGGAGGCTCTATGCCATTTGTTATGTGCAGTGATCATGTTCCCCATCAGCCACTGTCTGAATTTATTATGTTTGACGATTTAAACATAATGTGGAAATAAATAACGGCCTCTGGAAAGGAAGCCATTACTCTCCTGTTTACAGCTATGGAGAAGTAGAAAAATGTTAATGTCATTTAGCTAATTAAAATATCACAATACGATAACATAGAGAACTTAACAAACTGAATGGCAATTATACAGTATATCTATAGAAAGAATGTATAGTCTTACACATGCCTAGTTCCACAGCTGCCTCTTTTTCTTATTTATTTATGGCTGTGGGCAGATGTGCTGTAATAGTGAATAGGAATCTGTGAAATTTCAATATTTTGTATGTTATTTTGCTCTTATAACCATCCTTTTTTTTCTCTTAAAGGGCTTGTCCACTTTATAATTTTATTTATTATGTATATCATAGGAAACCATACTGGTTTCTAATATACATGTGTTAAAAATTCTGCTCCTGTACTCATTTTATATCAATGCAGTAGACCCCATCTTGAAAAAAAACAAATTGTACAGCCCACATTGTCCTGCCAAACAAAACTGTCATGTGATCATCACATTTCATGTTACCCAGAGTATTCAGGTAACAGTAGATTATTGAGGAGCAAAACTTCCCAAGTATTACCACTTCCAGCAATGTCATTTTATGTCTGTCAGAGTCTATGCTTGCACATTTTTTCTCTTGCCTCATCTTTCTGTTTTTTTCTGTTAACATCATTAACATGATATCCTTTAGAGAGACAACAATCATAAAAGTAAATTTACACGATAATAATAATAATAATAACAACAACAATTAATCCACCATTATTCCTATTCAGTTACCCCATAGATATCATGTGATTATGTTACTAACTGGATGACAGAAGGTCACATGTTTGACGCCATGCTTAGTCCATACAATTTATCATTGGTAACCTTTACTATGGACAGAAATGAGGGCTGTGCCATATTTTTTTCTACAGAGAGGCCTACTGCTTTGTGTAAAAGAGAGAATTTTTAATACATGTCTATTAGAAAATTGTATGATTTCCTTTGATATACATAATAAATAAAAACAATATAAAGAGGAAAACACCTTTAACCCCTTTAGCCGAACGCCTGAAAAGTAGTTAATGACCAGAACATTTTTTTAGTTTTGGCCTCCTTGCGTTTAAACAGTTGTAACTTTTTTATTTTTTCAATGACGCAGTTGGATGAGGCCTCGTTTTATTCGAGACAAGTTGTACTTTATAAGGGAATAGTTTAAGTACACTTATAAATAATTACAGTATTTTTTTTATTTTTTTTCAAAATTTTTTCTTGTTTTTTTAATTTTTTTTTTACACCATTCACATTTCACACTTAATAACTTGTTAGATTAATTCTACAGGTTATTACGTCATGTGAATACCAAAAATGTGTAAGTTTTTTTTGTGCGTGTAATTTATGTACAATTATTTTTTATTAAATATTTATTTTTATTTTATTATTTATTTTTTTATTCATTTTTTTACACTTTTTATGGTTTTTTTGTACTTTTTTTGGACTCCCATGAAGGGAGAACTGTTTAACATTTTTTTTACATTTTTTTTTTACACTTAGTAATGTATTAGCATATTCATAAAATGCTAATACATGCTAATCTGTGTCAGTCTGACACAGGCAGAGATTAGGACAGCACACAGTGCATCCTACTCACTGGCTTCATACACAGACAACTCTGGGGCCACGCTAGGTCCCCAGGGCTGACTGTGCAGCCGGTCCCTGAGCTCTGTCGGGTGACCGGGCGTTCCGATCACCCGACAGAGCAGGGGATCCCTTTGATTGCGCTGCGGTAACGCACCGCCGCAATCAAAGGGTTAAAGCATCGGGTTGCGGAGGTTTCCTCCGCTCCCCAATGCCTGCAGGAGATGCTCTGGGATCAGGGCTGTGTAGTGCAGCCCCGATCCTAGCACAGCTGTGGCGCCGGGCGCCGCAAACCCCGATCTCTGCAGCGACGTCAAAAGACGTCGCTGCAGACGAACGACCCGCACCGGCCGCCGTCAAAAGACGGTGCGCGGTCGTTAAGGGGCTAAGGGATGTTCATACATAGCAAATTTATTGCAAAAACTGATTTTGTATATAAGTTTGCTATTATAGTTAAACAAAACATGTTTTCACACAGCAGATTTGTTGCAACAAATTCTGCAAATGAATAATCTGTTCTATACATTTAGATGTTTTTTTTCTGTACTATGGTTATGGATTTCTGCAAGCTTTATTCAGACAACACCGAGAGACAAATGTTTGCAACACATCTGCTGTTTTCAACTATTTCCTTAATCTGCAACGCGCTCTGGGTTGATAATGTTCTAGTGATTTTACATTATTGACCTTTATTGGAATAACAACTGCTTCAGTGTATATGTAACTGTCTCTAAGGACATTGTTATGTTGGTGAAAAGATTAAGATTAATATTTTTCAAATGTTTACCACTTTAAAAAAACTCTTTTTTCATACACCACATTAGGGAGTTAAGAGTTCATAGTAAAGGGTCCTTCGTTCTGATTTTTATTTAGGGTGGAGAGTGGTTACAAAGAATATTTCTCACTTTGGAGGACTTTTCCTTCCCTGCAGTAAACTTTGATTTAAATGGGCTCTCTGCAATGCCTATTCCCGTATGGTGGCGCTTCTGATTAAATGGCTGATATCTGATGCATGTAGAGGGTAATCAACTCCTGAGTCTGCTCCATAAACTCCCCTGAGACATCCAACAGACACAAATGCCATTGGGTCAGTTAAGGGGTTCTGGTGCACAATGTGCATGGCAGTGAAAGTAGGTGCTTGTAGGCTAGTGGTCACTGTAGGGAATAAGCTTGCAAGAAGAAGAAGGAATGCTGGACACTTAGTTGACAAATAGTAAAAATCCTGCAGTTTCTATGCCACACTACTCCAGACTAGAAAGAAAGAGAAAAGGGAGACAATGCCAAAGAGTGCACTTCCCTGAAAGTAACTATAATAAAAACCCAGCACTTCATCATCAATTTGAAAACATTACATGTGTGACAATGATCCATGATATAATCCAGTGTATAAATCACACTTCATATAATATAAAGAAAATCATGATGTGTCTTCAATTTGTGACAGTACCCACAAACTGAAATTCAAAATGGTATATGATATATACACAGGGTCCAAAATTGTATTCCTAATTATCATGGACTGTCACACATTTATTACTGTTTTTAGATGTTTTTAATTTGAGAGTGAATAAAGTGCTGGGTTTTATTACAATTACATTGAGTGAAGTTTTCTTTTTAGTAGTGACTTATTTCTATGGATCGTAAAGATAAATGGCACTTGAAGGTTCTGGAGACCAAGACACATCTATCCTTTAATATCATGACAATATCACACACTAAACATAACTTTCTGTACATGAGGAGGGTCACTGCCATTCTCAACTTTGATCTCATGAAACTTTCCTCTACCTACCCCTTCTACTTAGCATTAGAGATGGGCGAATTTCTCAAAAATTCGATTCGGTCAATTTCCCGACAAAATTAAATTCAGTCCGAATTACTTCGGGACGAATCACGTTAAAAAACAGTTATTTCCAGGCTGCACAGAGCCTGCAGGGTGCTGTAGAACGTTGTGCCATGCTTAAATATGCAGAGGGAGCTTGGTTTGGTCTTCATACAATGTTGTGTTTTAGTATGACACGCACATGACTGCTGCCGCTCTTAGAATCGCTTCACTATAAAATTCCCTGGGCACTTAAAGGGGTTGTCTCGCTACAAAGAATAGCTTTCAAATTGTAGGGAACACAAAATAAAGACATTTTCCAAATATATTGCATTGTTCCTCTGTTTTCCCTAAAGAGATACAAGTGAATTTATTACCTCCATGGCTATTTCAGTTCCCTCAGTAACAGACCTGTAAACAAATCTCCCCGGGCTGTTTGTTCAATGAGATAACAGAGAGTGAGTCATCGCACAGGTCAGCAGTGTCAGTCAGTGTCCTGTGCTGCCAGACAGTAAAAAGCTTGATTTATCTCAAGTAAACAGCTCTGTAATTAGGGCTTTTGTTTTGGGGATCAGATAAGAAGTCCTTCTAGTAGTTTGAGAAGCTAATCTAATCTAATTAGCATCTGAAAGCACAACATAGCTGTACAAGCATGGAGCTTATGCAAATTAGTCTGAACCAGGAAGTGACAGAGAATTTCTTTCATGCATTCTTTGAAACCCTGTGGGGAGACAACTCCTTTAAGAGGGCAAAACTGACCAAAAAACTGAAGTGGGAATGTAGCCTGATAAAGTCATGCCAGCAAAAGCTGGGAAGAAACAAGCTGAGAGCTCAGGTGGCAACATTAGTGACAGAGTGTGGAGGTGACGGCGGCAGCCACAGCAGCATGAGGTCAGAGAGTGGCACAATGACATTCTGGAGGTGGCAAAAACAGGATTAGGCCACAGAGTAGCACAATGACACAGTGTGGAGGTTACGGCAGCAGCCACAGCAGCAGCATGAGGTCAGACAGTGGCACAATGACATTCTGGAGGTGGCAAAACAGTTGTAGGCCACAGAGTGGCACAATGACACGGTGTGGAGGTCACGGCAGCAGAAGCATGAGGTCAGACAGTGGCACAATGACATTCTGGAGGTGGCAAAAACTGGAGTAGGCCACAGAGTGGCACAATGACACAGTGTGGATGTCACGGCAGCAGAAGCATGAGGTCAGACAGTGGCACAATGACATTCTGGAGGTGGCAAAAACTGGAGTAGGCCACAGAGTGGCACAATGACACAGTGTGGAGGTCACGGCAGCAGCAGCATGAGGTCAGACAGTGGCACAATGACATTCTGGAGGTGGCAAAACAGTAGTAGGCCACAGAGTGGCACAATGACAGAGAGTGGAGGTGAAGGTGGCAGAAGCATGAGGTCAGACAGTGGCACAATGACATTCTGGAGGTGGCAAAACAGTAGAAAAGGCCCACGGTGGCCAATGACACAGTGTGGAGGTGCGGTGGCGCAGATGAGGTCAGACAGTGGCCCAAGACATTTGGGGTGAAAAAAACGGAGTGGGCCCACAAGTGGCACAATGACCAGTGTGTAGGGCCCGCGAGCCCAGCGCGATGGGGTCAGGCGGGGCCAATGCATTTGGATGTGGAAAAAAATGGAGTTGGCCCAAGTGGCACAATGACAGAGAGTGGGGTGACGGGGCAGGAGCAAAGCTGGGCAGAGAGTGGTACAATGACCGGTGGAGGTGCCCCGCAGCAGAACAATAGCAGCAGCTTTGAGGTCGAGAGTGGAAAATGACGAGTGTGGATGTACAGCCCCAGCAACAGCAGCAGAAGCTGGGTCATAGGGGGCAATGACAAAGTTGGGGTGGGTGGCAATTACCACCCCTGGAAAAAGATGGTTGGTGGGTTGGGAAACTTCAGCGTGTGGGCTCAGGGGGGGTGGCGGCATAAAATTGTGGTGAGGCAGGTTTTTTGAACCCAGATATTTTCCAGTTTGGGTGAGGCTCATGGCGATGTGTTGCCCCCTAAGGCATTGGGTGTGGAACCCTGGCCCCGATCACGCCCCGATTATTTTGAAAAAGGTCGTGTTCCAATTTCCGAGAAAGCGGGTTACCTTGGGGGGAAACGAGGGCCCCCGCCCACTAACACCGCTCTGATGCCCCCTACTGGCCGGGCAGGACGTTTTCCCATGAAACTCGGCAAGTTGCCCCACACCATTTTTGGCTCCCCGTGTCCACCCGGTCTTCAACTGGGGGGGCGGGAGTGCTGTCCGTGGCCCACCTTGTTGGTTCGGGTTGCTCCGGTTGCTGCTGCTGGCGTGCCTCTCCTGGGCGGGGAAGGAAGTTTTAACAGGGGACCCCAGACTTAGGTTGCTGCTGTGGGTGGTATGCCCTCCCCCCCACTTCCCCTCAGCAGCTGCGGCAGTAAAAGAGCGCTGAAAAAATTCCCCGGTCAGACCTGTCAGAGGGGGCGATGCGCACTAGGTTTTTGGTTTGTCCTCCCTCTCAGGCGGGGAAAAAGGCTCCTTTTTTGGGACGGTGCGAGGGTCCAATGGGTGGGAGCCAGAAGATCCTCTGCGGATGGGACTATTTGGCTGTCATTCCAGGCAAATCAGCTTGCGCGGGCCATCGACAAGTGATCCGAGGGGCTCCCTCCCTCCATCTCCAGTTTCGCAGGGTGCTTGGGGTCATCGCTTGTTTCCTCTCCCCTTTTACCTCCCCCAGCTGTCTGCTTCCTCTCTTGTCCTGGGCAAAAAAATTTCCACCATTTCACCAGAAAAATGCTTCTCCCCCCCTTTGCCCCTCCCCCTCCCCCTCCTTTCAGTCCACCCGGACTCATGTGGCCCGAGGTAGTCGCCCGTCCCCAGTCCCTGCCCAGACAGTTTTTCAGCATTTTCCAGGAATGAAGCAGGGGAATGACGTTATTCATCCCATAGTCCTGGGACTGACAAAAATGGCCTCCTCGTGGCCTCAACAAACAGCAGGTGTCCGCATGAGTCCCCACTGGCTGACTCAAAGTTACACAGGGGAGTCTCCTGCCGCCGGGTTAAAAAATCGTTAAGGGTTTTTCTTGTTCATCAGGCGGCCCAACATGTGCAGGTGGAATTCCAACGGGTGGAAAACTCGCATTAGGTTTTTTTGGGGGGGAAGCGTTCTGCCGCTGCAATTTCGAGGAGGGTTTTCCCGGGCTTTGTGGGAATGGATAAAGTGCTGACATTTTCCCTGGCTTTTCAGAATTTCTAAAGATCGGGGGAAAGACTTCGGGAAACCTTTTCCAACAGTTTGAAAAAAATGCGCCTGCAGGGCGCATGGACCATCCCTCCCGGGCAGCGCGGCCCATTTTTCCCTTCCCATTTCCGTCCCCTTGGTTTGTTTTGCAGTTGGCGTGGAGAAAGCTAAAATTTGTTTCTTGCTGCATGTTGCGGAGCGTTCCCCCCTGTGGGACTTGTTCCCCGAGGAAAGCCAGGTGTAAATCGTGACCCCGTTCCCCTAACATTGGTATAATGGAGCAGTACTTGTGGAGGCTGGTGTGGTGCTGGTGGGGGAGGGGAGGCGGACTTTGGCGCGGGACCCGCAGCTTGAACGTGGAGGAAAAAGCGGGTCCCTGCCCAAAGTTGTTGGTGGGGGCCTGGGAGGAAGACATTCACCAGGGGGCCCCGTAAGGAATGTATGGCCCTGACCGTAGTTACAGCTCCAGGAGTCGCGGCTGTGACCTTGGAAAAAAATGATAAGTAAAGGACTGGCCCACCTTCTGTTTTACATATTTAAAAATGCGGGCACTCCCTTTTTTTGGAAAATAATTACGGCTTGGAACTCCCCATCTCGGTCGCAAAGCCATTAGTTTCTGAAGGGTTTGCTGAGCCCATCTTTTGGGAAAAAGGGGGGGACTGCAGTACCAACAACTTGGACGGAGCACGGTCAGTTCTGCACCTTATTATGGTTGGAGCTTTGTTGTCCTTTTTTCAATGCCCCGCTGAACGAAATGCCCCTTCTGCAAAAAAACGCTCCTTGTGCAGAGGTGGTGGAGCCCTTTACTGGCTGCAAAGGCTGCGTCCGGGGGGTTTGGGGGGGGAGGTGGATCCCCCTCTGGGGCCCTTTTTCTCCACAAGCCTCATTTTGACCGAGTGTTGAAGCAGGGCCGTGGTGCCCAAAGTTGCTCCTGGTCAGGTTATTTTGCCTCAGATTCTAAAATATTCCCATATTGGTCCTCCCGGGTTTGAAAAATGCCAACCGCGAGTAGCTGATTTTCCCCCAACGTCGCATGGTGTACTGCCAACGCTGCCTCGTAAGCCCCCTTTCTGCTACTTTCTTGGACCTGTGAAGCGGTTTTTTACCCCGTGGCCTTGGCTCCCGCCTCACCTGCTGCTATCCCCTGACTCATGGGCCCCCAACCACTTTCTGGCTGCGCCCCTGCTGAGGCAAGCTGCGCCCCCCTTCTCCCGCGATGAAAGCCCTTGCTACCCCGGGTCCAATTGCGGTCGGCTACATCATCATCTATTGGGGTTTTTTTCGTCATGTGTCCTCATCACCGTTTTGGTATGCGGGTAAACCCCTCACAAACATGACCTCCCCTGCCCCTTCAAAAATCTAACTTTTCCCCCCAACTGCAAGAAACAGGGGTTTTTGGCCCATTTCTTTTGCTGCCCAAATAGTTGCTGACTGCCCCCCTCAAATTGTTATCCTCGTATATAGTGGCCTGAGCCCCGCCACATGTAGTTTTGGCTGAGGGAACCCGTGGGCGAGGCGAGTGGGGGAAGGTGAGGGGGGCTGACCCGTCCTGGGCCTGCCCAATAAGGGTTTTGTTGATGTTCCACGACTCTTGGTGGGGTGTAGATGTCATCTGGGAGGAAGTGGATGACCCCGTCAAACCATCAAGAACCATTGGGTTGCTGAAAACCGGCCCTGTGCGCGCAGTTGTGGGGCCCTTCGAGGACCCCTGCTGCGATGTCCCCTTCGTGCTGCGACCTGTGCCTGCTCCGGTGTTTGTGCCTTGCCCCTGCAGGTGAAGAGTGCCACCTCTCGTCTGCATACTGTTTGTTCTAAAAAGTACAGACACGTTTGATGAAGATTTCTGTTTTATGATAAATACACCCCTGTATTTGATCCAAAAAGAAAGGGAACAAGCTTGGGGAAACCCTTGGATATAAATTGCGCTCCCAAAATGGCAGGAAAAATTTTCTTGCATGTGTGTTTTAAAAACATGTGTATTTTTGAATTAAAAGCACAAAAGGGTTTTTTTTTAAACCTTTTGGATTGAAATTTTGTACAGGCAAAATGTTCTTTGGCGTTGAAAAAGAAAATTTCTTTTGCTAAGTACAACTGCAGAAATTTTCTTAGTTAACCCCTTTGGTTTTAAATTTTGGGAAAGAATTTAGAACAAAAATCAGCTTTTAGCTGTCTATGGCTTATTTTAGGTAACGCAAGGAAAAAATTTTTAAAATTTCCTTCGGGTTTGAAATTTTGTAAAGGCAAAATGTCTTTTTTTTGGGAATGAAAAGTTGGTTTTTTTTTAGTCAAACAACAGCAGAACAACGCTTAATTTTCCCTGGGTGTAAAAAGCGCAAAAAAATTGAGCAACCAAAAAAATACCCGCTTTGACTGTTTCTATGGCGGTTTTTACGGTACACGCAAGAGAAAAAATTGTAATTACCTTCGGTTTTTATTATGTACAGGCAAAATGTTTTTTTGGCGATGAAAAAGACGGTTTTTTGTCACCAAACGCGAAAAACGCTTAGTAACCCCTGGAGTAAATTACGCAAAAAAAATTGAGAAAAACCCCAAAATTCCAGTTTGTTGGTGTTTCACTGGGTGTTTTACGGTACAGAACAACAGAAAAATTGTAATTAACCTTGGGTTTGAGTATGTACAGGAAAATGTCTTTTTTGGCGATGAAAAAGCGGTTTTTTTAGTCACCACAACAGCAGAAACACTTAATTAAAACCCCCAGATGTAAATTGCGCAAAAAAAATTGAGTACCAAAAATACGGCTTTATAGGGTTACAGTGGGGTGTATTTTCGGTAACAGCAAGAGAAAAACTTTTAATTACCTTTGGTTTGAATTATGTACAGCAAAATGTTTTTTTAGGGGTGAAAAAAGCTTTCTTTTAGTCCCACAACGCAGAAAGCTTTAAATTTAACCCCTGATTTTAAATTTCGCAAAAAGAATTTAGCAACCAAAAAAAGTATGGTATTTTTTACTGTAAAAACGCTGTTTCTTTAAATGAATACAAAAGGAAAGGCTTTGATAACCCTTTGGGTATTCAAAGTGCTGTGAGCAGGGTAGCTTAAAATGTTATGCGCGATTGGTGCACTGGATTTTAGTTCCCCTACCCCCCAAAAACGAATTAGAACGTTAAAAGAACAGTCTCTGGAAGCTTTTTACACCCCCCAAAAATCATGATAAAAATGAGTTCTTTAGTAAAAGATATATTAGCGGTGGCAGCACCCCTTCCCCAATCAGTCAGTGAGAGCGGTATGAGCTCCCAGGTCGCGCCCGACTTATATAGTGCGGGGGGGACGTCAGGAAAAACCCGCGGTCTCTATTGGCTTCTCTTCCCCAGTTTGTGGCTATGCCCCCCTTTTCCAGAGTTCTTTGCCCATGTAAGGCCCTGTGCTCGCGCCATTTTATCAAACAAAAGCAACTTTGTTCACGCGAGTACCCCAAAAATTACTTCGTTCCCAACCGAAGTTTTCCTGAAATTCAAACGATTCAAAATTCGTTAAAACAAAAGCCCCTCTCTACTTGCACCCAATCAGACGAAATTTTTGCCGAATGAACTATGTTGCTAAACATTACAGAACATAAACAAAAAAAATGATAAATTTGTAATTTAATGGTAAAGTCTTTTAAGGTCCTGTTAAAATCTTTAAGGGTCATCAAAAAGCTGTGTTGCTTCTTACAGGTCTTCCTTATATTCTTCCCTTTTGGAACCCACATTGTCCCAATTTAGGCATGATCAAAGTTTCCTCTTTCTTCCTTGGACGGGTTGTAATCACTGGGCCCCCTTTGTTCTTGCTCTCAAAGACCCCCAATACTCCACTTCTCTTAAAACCCTACAGCTCAGTCTCCTACACCGAACAATCAGATTACACTTCAGACCTAACCCACCAGGTCACACCTCAGACCTCCAGGAGGATATCCACTATAGATCTTTAAATGTCCATAAAGAACTGGCTTTATTCACAGCTCTGACTGGATCCAGTTTTGTGTACACCTCCAATTGCCCAACAGTGTTTCCCTCAAAACTTACCTTGTGCTCTAGAGCCAAAGCTATGTAGGCTGACAGTATACTCAGCCAATACTTCTTTGACAGTTGTCTACAACAGCCAGACTTTTTTTTTAGCTCCAGACTTCTAAGTAGTCAGTCTGAGCTTACTTTCTTTTCCTCGTGACACCAGTCAAAAGTCTCCCTTAGTGGAGTGGTTGGACAGAAATCCTCCAGATACTCCACAAAATATTTGAGCCAGAGCACAGCTTCTTCTCAGGTCTATATCGCAACCCCAGGCTTTCAATCCACCACCAAGTGAGAATAGCTTACAGATCATCTGAACATTCTTGATTGACAGAGACCTATTTAATAAAAAAAAAAAAAATACAAATTCTCCAGATCTATCCCATACTTCGATCTAGTGCCAAAATCTCTCGTCTTTTTCCTAAATGTGCCATGCCCAATTACTGTATGTATCAGAATCGCACTTAGACAAAACCATCTAAAAAGCAGGCACCAATTCCTAATAGGAAGGTATTGCAGTTGTATTGAATACAGTCATATTCCAATATAAGTGGCACACTATAAACTAGAGAAACTATCAAAGGGGACATAGGAATTTTTGAACAAGCATTTCTGCTATCCAGGATATAAGAAAACTTTTTGAGGTTCTTAGTTCACATTTTTGATGAACTAGCTCCGAAACGTCAATGGGACCTCAAAGGCAGGTGGTTCTACACTATTGTTACCTCTCCTGGACTCTATTCAGACTTCCATACTTCAGGGAGTGAAGGTACCAACTTCTGATCACACTGCACTGATTTTAAAACCTGTGAAACAATATAAACTAGAGCACTATCAAAGGGGACATAGGAATTTTTGAAAAAGCATTTCTGCTATCCAGGATACACGATAAATTTCTGAGGTTCTTAGTTCACATTTTTTATCAAAACTGCTTAAGCCACCTCCGAAATGTCAACGGAACCTCAAAGTCACAATTTTGGTGTTAGATTGTTTTTGCTGGTGCTCAGCATGTATGACAAAATATTAGATTTCAATAAATCAGACTGTTATAAATGTGGTAAAATCAATTATAGTTAATTATCTAATGAGTTTTTATTTAAGTGAGTAAAGCCTGGTGTTTAAAACTTTAAAGGGGTTGTATCATTTCATTAAATGGTCTTCAGAATTAGGGGACAGTGAAAACAACTAACTTTGCAATTAGATGTCATTAGCAAAGCTATCTTGTATTCACAGTTTTTCTTATCTTCTGTTTCTGTTTACACTGATATCCAGTGCTGGTCGGATCCCTCCTCCTTGCATTTAACTAGCTGAGAGCTCATTTACATTCTGTCAGGCCCCCGGTTGGCTGTATTCACGGAGCTTCCATTCCTGCCTTTCACTCAAAGTAAGGGACCGGCGCATTTTCACTCTGCACAGCCAGAAGAAACAGAATAACAAGGCAGGGCTTCTATAATCAGGAAACAGCACAATTCTGTGTCGATCCCTGCCTCTCCTGCATAGAAGGGAGATCTGTGCCTTTCATAGAAAGCTGGATTCAACTGTAACAAATCTCCAGCTGTGAGAGGACAAGAGATCAGTGCTCAGTCTAGATTGAATGCAGCCCGTGGTATGTATACAGCTCTTACAAAATAAGACTGATAGGGAGAAACACAGTGACATGTGGACTCAGAGAGGGGGGGGAATCTCGGGAGCAAGCAGGAACAGTGAAGGGGGAGATGATGTCACCCAGCTGGGAGGGGAAGAAACGCCCCTGCATTTCTAGAATTGAGAAGCTGAGAGCAGTATGAATCAGCTGAACTAAAAAAGCGATACATCCCTTTTAAGAATTTTTTATTTTTTTACATTTTATTTTTTTTTAATTGCATTTTTATTGCCCATTGACCACTAGAAGTAGTGATCGCTTTTACACTATTCAGCAATAATATGTTGCAATATTGCATTAAATTATGTTTCTTCTATTATACCCTGCCTTAGTGTAATACAAGCAGTAAAATAGCAGGCCTGGAGGATTTTTCACTCAGGGTATTCTGTCTAGTACGTTTATATTTTTGTAACGTTACTGTTTTTACAGGTTTCCCCTTTTGAGTACGTTGGACCCCTTGGACTATTTGTGACCTAGTGAACTATTTCAGACCAGCATTGGATCCATTTCCTTAATAAAATGATGGAACAAGGGAAAGTGTTGGGGAGTGTTTATTAAAAAAGTGAGTTTTTTTCATTTTGTGCTGTTTTCTTTTATGTGTTTTTATTCTTTTATTTTAATTTTTTGTCACCCAAAGACTGACAGCTGCAGCCTAATGATGTTTGGATGGAAAGGTCCAAAGATATTGGTTCTTTTGCACCCTAAAAATACCAACCCACAGCTGTTCCAAAAGCAGACCATCACATAAGATGGCTCACTTTTGATGGTAACCCGGCTCTTTTCAGTAGCCCTGATACATTAGGTACGGGGGTAATAGTGAGAGGTGGGCTAGTGTTAGCTTTGCGGCAACTAAAAACACAGTTGGCTGAAACAGAGCCCTAGTGATAGTAATGGAGAGTCATCTGTCAGATACCTCCATTACTAATACAGAAATAAAATGGTAAAAAAAAAATCAAAGAAAAAGAAATAATACTTTATTTTAATAAACATACCCGACAGTAGCCACGTTGTCTATTTTATTAAAGAATAGTCGAATGGGTCAGACATAGCCCAATGGGTCCAATGTAGTCCAGAAGGAAAACCTGTAAAAAATACACAAGCGATAAACAGCATTTTGCTGACAGCTACTGTATCTAAAGCCTAAATCACCAGTTGGGGACGTAAATGTTAAAGGTGCCCAAAGAAGCATGATTGCTAAACACAGCCCTATGTACACTTAGACTGCGTTCACACAAAAAGGACAAAATTCTTGTTGAATTCTGAATCAGAACCAGACGAGTATTTGAACACTATTTTACACTGAGGATTTTTAACCCAGCTTTCGTTTTTTCGTGTGATTTTCGACTTTATGTTTTCATAATTTTTTACATTAACTGAGGCTTATTTTTTTTAAGGATGGACAATCCCTTTAACTATCAGCATGGAAGGGGCCTCTTTTCAGTGAGAAAATGGAACTCTTTGCCTAAAAATGATGTGATATTTGATTCAGTGAATGATTTCAAGAGATCTTCATATATCATATTGTACATTATAAACTATCTGTGTTAGTATGCTTTAGATAGGTCCATAAATAGTCAAAATGTATTGCTTGTATTCAGTTTTTTTTTGCAAATACACAATAGCAGTTGTTTTTCTGGTTAAAATTTAGCAGGAATCTAGAGTGAATATAAAGACTTTTTCTTCCTTCCTCTTTAATTATGTATGTTGCTACTACATAGATTATTAGAAATGCCTTTTCCTTGCTTTACTTGTCAATGGAGCAGTGTCTTATCCACAAGTTACAGATCCCACAGTGAATTCAACTTCGTAAAACGAATGTAAGCATATACAATATAAGAAGCTGTAACTTCTTTGTTCTTGTTTTTCCTGTTAGCTGGCCAGTGTACATGGCATCTTATGCTCAACTTGATCTAAACCATAATACCCAATATAGCACGTTTCTACACCAAAATATACAGAGTTTCTTCAAAGTTACAAAATGAGCAGTGCCTAAAACACATACTAGATCTAATCCTCATTATTATCAACTCTCAACCGGAACAATTAACATGCTATCATATATAAAGTATGGATAAAAGGATAACCCTTGCTTACCTATTAACTGGATAGTGTTAGACAAGCTAGTGCTAGTTCAGACCCTAAATATAAACTCATATAAACCAAGATTATAAGCTACAATGTATTGAAATAGCCTTTACCTTGGGTCCTATGTTAATGGACCATTAACTACATGTAACCTTAATTAAAGCTCAATATAGTGCATAGGATGTCACTTGGTGCTTTTCCTATAGCCTTAAAGCTAAAACATTGTATTAGATAAAGTTCATGATTAACCAGAAGATTGCCATCCATTTTATGATTTATAAAAGTGAGAACAGATGCTAAGTTATGTCTTTAACATAGACCATGAAGTAAGTGCTGTCATGTATTATTGCACACACAAAGAACAAGCCCAATCTCTAGTAATATATGCACTGTTAATAACAACATCTTATGTGCAGACAATGCTACTTGACATTTGCAGCTGCTGAATGTCAATGGATTTTGTCCTTATGCAACCGAGTGGATGGGTAGACAAAGGAGGCAACCAACTTTAAAAATAGGTACGGCCGGAGTACACCAGATGTGCAAATCAGAGGACCAGTTACATTTTTGACACTTTATTATGTAAATTCAGGCAGCAGATGTCATTTTATATCACGTCGTATATATTATGTATCTTTAAAATGTTCTCTATTTAATCACCACTGAATGTAAATGAGAATGAGGCCAACACTACATGATGCCTGCTAATGTTAGGTACTGCTTACCCAAATTTCACCAAAATTCTTTCAGATATCTTATAGCTAAAGGTCAGAAATGTTGTGATCATGGAAAATCACTAAGCTCCCAAAAGAAAATTTGGAAGATCATGTGGATTGGATTGCCTCTTTTAATTGTAAAACATCTTTTTCTTTTTATATGAGAGAGAAGGAATTAGAGCGGCACTCACCAGTTTTCTTTTTTTTGCTTTTATTCAGTAAAAGATTTTTTTTTCTCGTTTTTTAGCTTTTATTCAGTAAAAGATATCCGTGGACAAGCACAGATTCTAGACTATGGCCGTTTCACGCAACACAGCGCTTTGTCAAGGCATGCTGGGAGAGGGCACAGCTGTGCTATTTAACTCTCCCCTCGCACCCTTTGTATCCCGGTACCTTTTAACACAACACAATTTAAATACAAACATTATAAAAACACTGATAAATCGTTCCTTTCATTTAAGCCTAGTGGGCCCAAGGCATCTGTTCTAAGAATCCATTTCGATTCACATTGTAGCAATTTAGTGTGTCTATCAGAATTGGCATCTGATCCCATAACTCGTTCAATGCCAGCAAACTGAATATTAGAGGTATCTCCTCCATGTACATTACGTATGTGATCAATCAAACGAGGTACCCCTTTCCCTGATTTAACTGAATACATATGTTCTTTTATTCTTTTGTATAGGGGTCTAATTGTTTTCCCAATATAATAGTGGTTACAACTACACCATAGTGCATCCACTACAAAATTTGATTTGCATGTAATAAAATCTCTTACTGTATGATGAACAGGTCCTAAACCTATATTATTTTTGTCACTATTTTAGGACATAAGGAGCAATTACCACATTTATGGTTACCTATAGGAGCTAGATCTGAAAACCAATTTTTTTGTTCTTTTTTAATCTCTTCAAATCTGCCCCTAACTAGATTATCTCGCAAGTTCCTACATCTCCTGAATGAGACCACAGGGGGGGTCAGCTGTTCTATCCTTCAAATCAGTATCTGCCGCAATAATATGCCAATATTTTCTTACTGTGTGTCTTATGTAATTGGAAAGATCACTATATTGAAAGGAAAAGACAAATCTCTCCATCCGTTTACCTCTTCTCTTCCTATGCAGTAGTCGTTTCCTATCCTGTTTTCTTGCTTTAGTAAAGGCTTTTGAAATTACATTCTCACTGTAACCTCGCGATCTCAATCTCTCCATTAAATCCACTGACTGTTCTATAAAGTCACTGTACTCGCTTTTGTTCTATTTTAACCTCAAAAATTGCCCATATGGGAGTGAATTTGTCACATATGATGGATGGAAACTATCATATTTTAACAACGAATTTGTTGCGTTAGAATTAAAAAATGAGGCATTAAAAACAAAGGGTTATAGGAAATCTATCTCTACATCAAGGTATACAACTTTACTACCTCCAAAGTTTGCTGTAAATTCCATGTTAACATCATTTACATTTATGGATTGCACAAATTCATGAAATTGGGATTCTGAACCAGACCATATTATTAACACGTCATCGATAAATCTTGACCAGTGCTGTATATATTTAATATATGGATTTTTTACATTATATATGTATTGCTCTTCCCAATATGGCAAGAAAATATTAGCAAAAGTGGGTGTGACGGGCGTTCCCATCGCGGTGCCAGTGCACTGTATATACCATTGATTATTGAAACAAAATGTATTATGTACCAATATGAATTCCAATAATTCCCAAAGAAAATCCACATGTCCAGGTTCCCTATTAGATCTCAATAAAAACAACTTAATTGCTGCAATACCATCTCTATGTACTATCCTAGTGTACAAGCTGACAACATCAATTGTTGCCAAACTGTATCCTGGACAAACATTAATGTTCTCTAAATTTTGAAGTAATGTTTTAGTGTCAAGAAGAAATGAAGGTACATTAGTAAGTAATGGTCTCAAAATCCAGTCCAGATACTGAGAGATAGGTTCCGTAACAGAACCTCTACTGGCAACTATTGGACGTCCCAGAGGACGGTCCAAATTCTTATGCACCTTCGGTAAGAAGTACCAATATGGCTTTGAAACTCTTTTAGGAAATAACCTTTCTGCTAAATTTTGAGATACATAATTATTTTGTATACCTTTTTGGAGAAGGGTCTGTAAGCGTCCTTTATTATGTTCTGTCGGGTCTTTTTCTAATTTTTTATAAGTTGTCTGATCTCCCAATTGTCTATTTGCTTCTTCCAAATAATATTCCCTATCCATGATGACAATATTTCCCCCTTTGTCAGCGGGCTTGATCACTACACTATGATCCTTACTCAATCTTCTTAGTGCACAATTTTCTTCTGGAGTAATATTCAATTTTGATAAAGGGTATGTCAAAGCCTTGACGTCCCTTAACACTGCATCATAAAACAGAGAGAGCGCCAAGCCCGATGACAAAGGGGGAAAGAAATTAGATCTAATACCTCCCAAAAATTTATCTTCACTTTTTTCTTCTTCCAAAAGGTTATCTTCAGTAAGGAGATCAAAATGATCTCGCGCCACATCACGATCTACATCTGTCATGTTACTACCCAGGGTAAATCCTAGTCTACCAACAACCGTCGGTTTTTCTCCCTCTGATACTATATTAGTTACACCTTGTGGTTTATTTTTAAATAACTTATATAGATTAATCTTTCTCAGCGATTTGATGAAATCTATCTGAAATTGTGTGTAATCAAACGCCTGGGTTAAGCAAAAATTTAACCCTTTTGATAGTAACGATCTATCTGCATCTGTCAGTACAATTATAGAAATATTAAAAACATTTATTTCAATTACTCTGCTTGTGGAATTATGAGTAGCAGGACACTCTACCTACTCCAAGAGACCTGCTTCCTCTTCGAACCTCCCCTTCTGTAAGGGTAACTTGTTTTGTTTTCTGCCCCCTCTGCGGATCCTCCGCCTAAAGGGTTTCGTGATGAAGAGATGTCACTGTCCCATTGATAGGATCCAGTTTGATCTTGTTGTATCACCATTACATCGTCCTTCGTGCTTGAATCTGACCCCGAATCAGTGGTCAATTAATCCATCCTTTTACTGGGAAAACGTGGTCTCCTTCGTGGTATCCTATTCACTCTTTTATTTTTACTTGATTGTTGCTTTCAAGAGAAAACACGGTCTTGTCCAAAACCTAGCTTATCTCTGACAAATTTGTCCTTTTTCTTCTCCTTAATTTCATTTTGGATGGGTACTAAGCGTTGTTCCATTTTCTTTAGGAATCCGTTCTACTGTGCTTCAGTGAGTCTAGTTTTTAGCTCACTTTTCGCTGTTTCTAGCTTTGCACACACTTGGTCATATTCCTTTATAGATCTTTCAGGCACTAAATGCGTTAATTTCAGAGAGTGTTCCACATGTGCTTGTTTCCATTGTATCACAAATTCAGGATCAGCTTGATATTGGGAGATCTCTTTATACATGCGCTCACCCCGAGGGGACCGTTCACTTTCACAATACGATTGCAATGTTTTGTTGGTCCAAAATAAACGAACTTCTTTCTCTGCCATTGTTATTATTCTGACATTTCAAAGTCCTGTGTACTTAAGACCTTATACTTCATCAAAATATTACATGTTAGCAAAAAAGTGGCTTATTGTCTTCACTATGTTGAGCGATTTTTAGACAAAAGTTGAAATCGGCAAGGTTTTTATGGTGATCGAAAATTTTTAGATCATGCGATAATTAAGGCTAAAAATCTGTGCATCATATATTAATGATCGCGCCATTTTCGGCGCTTCTGTAAATTTTGGGGCCAGCAAATCAGATTACAGAATTGAGAGGGTTGGATGTGTGTGCGACGTCATGACTGGGATGTGTATGGTTGCGTTTTGGCTGGAAAAATCTCATGACCTCGTTTTACATAGAACAGGTTTCCTGTTCAGCCCCTCTAGTGTCTTCAGTGTCTCATAGGAGTAGGGACGTGCGCTTGCCTGTGGCCAAACAGCTCAGCGAAATTATTTTTTTCATGCACTGAGAAGAAACCTCTGCTATTAGCTGTGACCTTAAGCTATGTTCACCTGCTAAGTTTGGGCCCGTATTTCGGTAAGTAAATTACGCGCCGAATGCGCAAAATTACGGGCTGAAAAACGGCCCCCTTTCTTAGGTAATTCACAGTTTCATAGAGACACTATGGATTAAGTACATGTGAATTACTAGCGGCGTTGAATACGGCCGCTGGCAATTCAAGTCTATGGGGGCCAGCGAAGTGCCGGCCCCCCTGCTCAGTCCCCCGCTCCCGCCCCGCCCCCGGTCACACGGCGTAAATGCGGGGCGTAATTACGCCCTGCAAATACACCGTGTGAACATAGCCTTACAATTTAGTTAGATTAGAGATTGGAAGATTTTATGTAGTTAGGTAGAGAATTTTAAAGGAGCATCTACCGCTGTTATAGTCCATGGGGGAGCGGAGGGGAGGGGGGCCTGCGGTGCGAACAAAGACAAGCTCTATAAAGTCACTGGATATAAAGTTCCCCAAGACTTATGTAGACATTGCATGCTATATCTTTATTATTAAACAGTTTGTATTGAATTATTTCTGGATATTGGGTGTGTGCAGTCTGAACTTGTATATTAGGATACCACATAATTTCTAGTAATGCAGGTCTCTGTGTTAGGTGCAAAAAAAAAAAAAAAAACATAAAAAAAAAAAAAAAAAAAAAAAAAAAAAAAAAAACAAAAAAAAAAAAAAAAAAATAAAAAAAAAAATAAAAAAATAAATTAAAAAAAAAACTCAACTTTTATTATCAGTATACATTTCTGATAGGTGTTCATTTTTCATTTTTAACATTCCACCTTTGTTCATATATCCACCTTGCACTTAAATCTGACAGAAAACAGCAATTTTATAGTCACCACAGGTGAATTTGAAAGGTGCAATAAAAATACCGTGTATTATACGTAACATAACAGATAGTGTTTTTGGACTTTGGCGCAACTACAGCTTTGTTCATTGTCGCCCAGTGTGCACGGTTAAATTTTAAAACAGCAAATTTTATAATCACCACAGGTGAATGAAAGGTTGCAAAAAACATACGTTGTAGTATACGAAAAACATAACAGATACGTGTTTTTTTGACTTGGCGCACTACAGCTTTGTTCATTGACGCGAGCTGGCACGTAAATCTGATAACAGCAATTTTATAGTCAACACAGTTGTATTGAAAGGTTGCAAAAAATACCGTGTATTATACGAAAACATAACAAGATTAGTGTTTTTCGCACTTTGCACAGTCCAAAGATTTGTTGATAGGGGCACATTGCAGTTTAAATTTGATCAAGCAATTTTGTTTTGATTAGAGGGATTTGAGAATAGCTGGTGATTTGCCGTCTTTTAATAAGAGACTTTCCAAAAACTATTCCATTACCTTCTCAAATTTTTATATTTCTGAACATGGAGCGAAATGACAGGTGGGTAAGCGAGCAAAGAGGGGGTAGCACATGGAGGTAGAGCGTAAGAGAAGGTGCTCTTCCATTGCCTGCGGACAAACGCATGCCAGCGGTTTCGTCAGTAGTGCAGGACCGTCAGCCTGTCATCGTGGGTCAGGGCCCTGTGAATCTCAGTAGTACGAAAACGCGTCGCCAATTGTCTTCAGTGGTTAAATGCAACCTGCATCCAGCAGTCTTACCTCCTCGTCTCCCGTCACGGCACAATGTCGTCTCAGGCATCATCAGCATCCGTCCAACATGAAGAGCAAAATGTTTTGAACTCGTGTACCCACCACTGTGGATAATCCATTTTGAAAGGACCTCTTTGGTGACACAATGCGGTTCGGGGACAGAAGGCCATGATAAAAGATCAAGAGTATGATTTTCAGTCTGCTTGACGCCAGCTTACTGATGCCATCAGAGGGGGGGGGGCTCGGGGAGGAGAACGGAAGACGCGTCAATCGGCAAAAAATCCGGTCGGTCCGGGCAACGCCTTGCAGGCCTCTTGCTTTTGCCCGCAGCTTGGATGCAGAATGTCAGGACGACCATGTCACCTGTGTTGGATGATGATGATGATGACAACATTGCGGATCCATCGTGGTCTTTACTGCAGAATTTGCTTTGCGAAAGCGCTTCATCAGTGGACGAGGAGGAAGACGATGGGGTGTGTCAATACGGATCCCGCCACAAAAAGGGAGAGAGGGCGGGTCGCAGAAAGAAGTTCCGCTGATATGATTCGCAGCACACGGTCAGCGCAAACCCGCTCCTCGTTTTCGAGTCTCAAAAAAGGTCCAGGACTCTCGAGCCTGGGCTTCTTGGAGCAAGCCTTCTGATTCACCCAGCGATGTCATATGCCGCCTTTTGCCATAATCGCATAGTAGAGGCAAGATCCATATGTGGTTCAACACCACCAAACATGTCTAGTCACATGCAGCGAATGCAATGAGTTGAATGGAGGGGAACACTTGGCCAAAAAAGGCCAGACCAACGCGGGACTCAACACTGTCACACTCTGTCTCCACCTCCTCCTCCTCGCCACCACCAAGCGTTCCTTCAAGCTGCCCATGTTCTCTCAGAGTATGATCAGGGATCAGCCTCCGCTTTCAGCCTCCTCCGTCGCCCAAGTCCACCAAGAGACCCTTCCTACCCTTCTCCTTCGCGTTTGAGAACTACCACGCCGGTACAGCGGCCAGTCTAGCAGCAGGGCCTTTACTGTCTTACCAGGTGTGGGAAGCAGGAAGAAACACTTTAACCAAACCATCAGAGCCAAAAGCCTGAATGTCGGCATTGCCAGCTTTTGCCTGGAATTGTTGCCTTTCCGTCTGGTAGAACAGATGGGTTCCGCCACGTTCATGGGCCCTTGCCTTGCCCCCAATACCAGATGCCGCGCAGGCATTCTTTTTTTGCCAGAGAAAAGCTGTCCCTGCCTGGCCAGCCACGTGCATCTAAAATTTAAGCGCGTTTGTCTGCATCGTGGCGGAAATGTCCATTGAACTGACACCATGGACTAGTAAGCACGGCCCAAGGCCGCTCTATCTTGTGACAGCTAACTGGTCGTGAGCTGGGTGGTTGTCTTCTTGGGGTGAACGGTGGCTCTCAGGCTCGGCGCACGCTCTTCAAAAACCAAGGGATGTGGCAGGGCTCTTTTCCCCAGGTATCTGTGGGTGGCATCACGTGCCCAGAAGAACAAGCCGTTTTGAAATTAATCTGTCTTGGAGACCGTCCCCACACAGGTAGGAGCTGTGGTTGTCTCCGCAACGAGGGGGGACCGAGCGCTGGCTGCGTGACAAGTACCTAGTGCCAAGGCTATGGTGGTTATGCGGATAACGGGCCGCGAAAATCTGTGGGCCCGACCCTTAAGATCGGGTAGGCTGGAGCAACATCCTTGCTGGAATTGTCGTTATTATGAACCTGGTCGTTCCCAGAAATTTCTAAAGAGACTTACCGGGTCTGGACTGCCTGCTAAAGTAGGCTCGAGGTCTGAAGTTCGCACGTCCGCCGTTTAGCATACCCTGCTTCGTCCGCGCTGGGCTGCGTTGCAGCGTCCAGCTCGGCCCTCCCCGTCACGTCTCATTGTTGACGTGGCAAAACGCTGGATTACACCTCCACATGCTCCAGCGACTTGTGGCAGCCAGCGCAATTGCCATTACGCAGTACGAAGTGAAAATGGCTGACAAGCAGAGTGCGGACCTCGGGGTGTTGAGCCACCGAGGTGGAGGCAGGTGAAAGAGCTCTAGCCACCATCCTTTGCCAGTTTTGAAGAAGCACCAAAATGGTAGTGCGGGGACAATGCCTTGTCAGCCTGAGCATTGTGGTGATTTAGTCTGGTACGATCGATTGGAACTCTGAATAACAAACAGGTCCGCCAGCGACGGAGGAGGAGAAGACGGACACAGTTGCGGACACGGAGCCTTTCTTCCGTCAAATCCACAAGGCCACGACAGTTTCACAATTTCATTCGTCTTCATTAGTGCAGTGGTCAGGGGTCCAGAGCTAGTGCAAGGTGGCATCAGCCTCTCAGTATGCATCATCCAGGCAAGTCAGGGCTGTGTTGAAGCTGTGCCGGACGGTGCAGCGAGGAGGAGGAGGAAGAGGAGGAGGAGGAGGATGGTATTCCTAGAAACCGATGTTACCCCGGACGTCAGAGGGCCTGATAGGGCCTTGGAAAGAGGTTGGCGCAATTGAGCGGATGATGGAAGATGAGGAAGATCAGTTTTTGCTAGTGCCACCTCGACCCAGAGCTTGGGAAAATCAAGGCTCCATCTCACACATGAGTGGCTTCTGGATGCTCCATTTCCTCCACATGATCCTCGCATTAAAGGCCATCAAAATGAACAACAGTTACTGTGTGGCCACCCTCCTGGATCGCGGCTACAAAACAAAAACACAGACTCCTTCCACCCACCCCAATAGGAGAGTAAAATGCAGAAATGTAGACCTTGCTGATTGATCAACTGGAGACATCTGTTGCGTCTGCTGTCACGTTCTTCAAATGTCATGGTGGAATAACGCCAGCTGACCGAGACAGCATAGACTTGCAAAGCAGTCCCGTAGCGGCAGCAGCAGGCAAGGTAGGCATAACCTAATGGATGACCTCCTGGCAAACTTTATTTACCATCCCTCACCAACGCATGCAATGCAGGCCACATACAACAACCCCAGAACCAGCATAAGATCATGGTGCACGACTATCAGCGTCTCAACACCGATGTTTTTGTCTATGTGTACCGGACCAATCTACCTACAGATATACCAAAATTTGACGAAATGCCAGATCTGGCTCGCCCTCAAAGAGAGTAGTTCCTTCCATCAGCCATCGTCAATCTGATCGGGACCACCCGCACGAGCCTTAGGCTTCATTAACAGACAAACGCATCCGGCTTTCCACAGAATAATGTGGAACTTTTGTACTTCATCAAGATGAATCAGGCCATAGGATCTCTGATGATTGTTGTTGCCCCAATAGCCTATTTCACTTAACCGATTAGTTGCTGGTCATACTTCACATGTCCACTCCAAACCGAAAATGGTCCACATTGACAAACTTATTTATAAAATGATCATTTCTTACTACAATTATTTATTCTAGTTCCCAACAGTTCATTGTTGCTGGTTTTGCTGTGTAGACTGTAAAAGACAACCAATTTTCATGGACAAAAGCCGATATCCATTTACTCACTCATCTTTATAATTTTTTGCTTTGATCAAATGTTTTATGGATCATGTTGCCTCACAATTTAACAGTGGCTGAAAGTCATATTTATAATTTTTTGGGTCCAAGTTGCAAGAGAGATTACAGCAATAACTATGGTTGCCTTCTGAACAGAAAATGTGGCTTTTTAAGTGGGCGCATTTCTCCCTCACAATATTTATAACAGTGGCTTGTAGAAGTCATAATTAAAAAATTTTTTAATTGTTTTTATTTTTTTTTTGGGTCATGATGCTGTGAGATAAAGACTCTAATCTCATGGTCCTC
Source organism: Phyllomedusa bahiana (assembly GCA_025379985.1). Classification (NCBI taxonomy): domain Eukaryota; kingdom Metazoa; phylum Chordata; class Amphibia; order Anura; family Hylidae; genus Phyllomedusa; species Phyllomedusa bahiana. The sequence goes on from JAODAL010020113.1 coordinate 48,386, forward strand.
TTGGGGAACAAAAATGGCTTCTAAGTGGGCAATTTTCTCTCACAAACTTTTAACAGTGGCTTAGACTCATTTTTAAAAATGTTTGGGTCATGCTGCTTTGAAATGCAGACATACTACAATACCTATTCTAAAATGTTGTTTCTAATAGACATTTTGTTCTTCACAAAATTGTCAAAAGTGGCTCACTGTGTCATGTTTTGAAATTTTTGGGGCATTGTTTAGGCTGTGACATTGCAGCTATACACTGTCCTATTATAAAAAATGTTGTTTTTCTAAACCAGACATTTGTTGTCTTCACAATGTCTAAAGTGGTGCTCATGGGTCATTTTTGAATTTTTGGTGGAATTTTGCCTGTGATAGCAGCTATACTACAATGTCCTATTTATAAAATTATTTGTTTCTAACAGACATTTGTTCTTCACAATTGTCAAGAGTGGCTCAAAGTATGAGTGCTGTCAGAAAACAATGACATAGGTAGGACACTGTTAATGGTCCACCATATAGCAAAATTACTTGTTTTTGCAAGATCTTTAACAGAGCTATCAAACCCAGGTAAGTGAGACCAAAACCCATATAGTATACATTAAGAAAAAATAGAAACAATAGACATGGTGGGATTCATCCTACTTATTAAAAATGTGTTTTCTAGAATTAAACTACTAAAAACTTGCATACAAAATAGCTGTTAAAAAAAATTCCTCTGAATTGTACAAGGGAAGTACAGGAAAACTTGACCAGATAGTAGGATTATTCTTCAGAGGACATGAGTAATGGAGCACACGGACCACAAAAACAAAAAATAGTACAGAGACAATTTCCTCCAGCCACGTGATCAAAATGAGAAAAAGAATGCCAAGAAAAAGGGCACCCTGGTTTGGAACAGGAGCGTTAACACCAGTATTGCCAAGTGAAGCTCAATTGGTCCGCACTCATACGGAGGGGCAGATGCGCTACCCAGGTCTTGACTGTTGTACTGAGTAATGGCTGGAGTTCTCAAACTTCCGCTTTCCTGTCACTCTCTTCAGCACGACAGTTTTCCGTTGCTGCTCATCAGGGCATTTAACACTGCGTGTTAAAAGATGACGGACGCCAGCCGTGGGGCTTCTCCACGCACCCACTGATAACACCGGCCCTGGTCATGCTGGTGGCACAGGACAGGTATAGTCAATGTCCAGTGAAACAAAAATGTGGTTGAAAGACTCCTTTACGCATCTTTTTAATCTGGGGGTCAGACAAAGTTTAATGGTCCATATCTGCGATCCAGGACAGTTATAGTCAATTCCAGTGAAACTAAAATGGTGGTTGATATGACTCCTGTTTTCCGCACTTATATTAATCTGGTGGTCAGACCGGTTAATGGTCATGACTGCGGTCCAGACAGGTTTGTCATGTCCAGTTCAACAAAAATGCGGTGGTTGTAAAACTTCCTTTTTTCCGCACTTTTTTAATCAGGGGTCAGACTGGTTTAATGGTCCAAACTGAGTGGCCAGGACAGGGACATTAATATGTCCATGGAAACTAAAATGGTGGTGAAAGACTTCTTTTTCCGGCACTTTTTTTAATCTGGGGGTCCAGACAGGTTTAATGGTCATAACTGCGGTCCAGGACAGTTTTTTTCTATGTCCAATTCAACTAAATGGTGGTTGAAAGACTCCTTTTACGGCACTTTTTTAATCTGGGGATCCAACAGGTTTAAAGATGTTCATAACTGCGGTCTCAGGAAGTTCTAGTCCTGTCCAGTTCCAACGTAAAATGTGTTGAAAGAACTCTTTTTTCCGGCACTTATTAATCTGTGGGTCAGAACAGGTTTAAGGGTCATGCTGCGTTCCAGGACAGGGTTTTCAATGTACCAGATTCGAATTAAAATGTGGTTCAAATAATACTGCCTTCATGGCACTTATTAAATTTGTGGGTGATGCAGGTTTAAGGGTCATGCTGTGGTAACAATACATCGGGATATGAATGGTGTGACTTTTTTTCTGTGCTTTTATAGCCTAAGTGTTGATGCCTAAGATGTAGCTGGTATCCATTTGACTGTTGTGGCTGTTAATTCCAGCTTCTCCAGCCCTGTTTGGGTGTAAATTGATGCCTCCCCATAAGAACTTTTAATGGGTCCTACCGGAGATAATCGACTAACGACTATCGAAAAATACTATCGAAAGGTGTGCCGACTATCGATCATCGCCCGATGTCTGATACTATAGCCAACTGACAACGTCAATCGCTCAACACTAGATTTAAACTACTAAAAAAACTTGCATGTACAAAATCTGGTAAAAAAAAAATTTCCTCTCTGAATGTTGTACAACAAGGAGGTACATGGTAAACTTGACCAGATGTAGTTTATTCTCAGAGGACATAGGAGTATGAGTCACTGGACAGAGAACAAAGTAGCAGATACAATTTACCCTCCAGCACGTTGAGTAAAATGAGAAAAAGATTGCCAAGAAAAAGGGCACCTGGGTGGGAAAAAGGACGTTAACCACCATTATTTCCAAGTAGAAGCTCAATTGGTCTGCACCATACGGATGGCAAAGCGCAACCAACCCAATGGACGGACTGTAATATGTCCATGAAACAAAAATGGTTGGTTTGAAAAACCTCCTTTTTTCCGGCACTTTTAATCTTTGGGTCATGCATGTTTTGGGTGCTCATGCGTGTCCCATGACAGTTAATATGTCAATGGTCCAGTGAAACCAAATGGTGGTTGAAAGACTCCTTTTTTCCGGCACTTTTTAATCTGGGGTCATGCAGGTTGTGGCTCATGCGTGGGGCCAGGAACAGGTATATCAATGTCCCAGTGAAACTAAAATGGTTGGGTTGAAAGACTCCTTTTTCTCCGGCACTTTTTTAATCTGGGGGTCATTCAGGCTTGGGCTCATGTGCTGTGGCCCAGGACTGTATAGTCTCAATGTCCAGTGAAACTAAAAATGGTTTTGAATAGACTCCTTTTTCCGGCCCTTTTAAATCTGGAGGTCAATGCAGGTTTGAGGGCTCAGTCTAGTGGCCCCAGACAGGTAATAGTCAATGTCCAGTGAAACCAAAAATGGAGGTTGAAAGACCCATTTTTTCACGGCACTTTTTAATCTGGGGTCATGGCAGTTGGGGCTCATGCCTGTGGCCCTGGACAGTATAGTAAATGTCCAGTGAAACTAAAATGGTGGTTCTGAAAGACTCCTTTTTTTCCGGCACTTTTTCTAATATGGGCGTCATGCAGGTTTGGGGCTCATGCTGTGGCCCAGGACAGTATAGTTCCCCCAATGGTTCCATTGGAACTAAAATGTGTGTTGAAAGACTCCTTTTTCGGCACTTTACTCTGGGTATCATGCAGGATTGGGCTCATGCTGTGGCCCAGGACAGGTATAGTCAATGTCCAGTGAAACTAAAATGGGGGTTGAAAGACGTCCTTTTCCGCACTTTTAATCTGGGTTTCCTGCAGAGTTTGGGCTCATGCTGTGGCCCAGGACAGGGATAGTCAATGTCACAGAGAAACTAAAATGGTGTTGAAAATACTCCTTTTCGGCACTTTTTAAATCTGGGGGTCATGCAGGTTTGGGCTCATGCTGTGCGGTTCCATGACAGGTATATTCCAATGCCTTACAAGTAAATGATGGTTCAAATCAACTGCCTCTGGCACTTTTTTAATTTGTTGGTCATAGCAGTGTTTAAGCTCATGCTGGTGCAAGACAGGGATAGTGCGATATGGTCTTTGGATTTTTTTTCTGTGCTTTTATAACCTAATTGGTGTGCCTTAAGATGTACACGTATCCATGTGACTTTGTGGATGTTAATTCGCAGCTTCTCCCAGCCCTGTATGGTGTAGAATGAAGGAGTTTTTGCTCTCCCTCCATAGACTTTAATGGTCATGCGGCGATAATCTATCATCGACCATCGCAAATAGTCTTGTCGACGATGGTCGAGACAACGACCATCCGACCGATGTCGATGGCCAACGTAATCGCTCAAACACTACTAATAATGGGATATTTTTTAGAGGATTTTTGTATGTGTTAGTTTGTATCATTGAAATTATTCCTTACATCATTTGTGGAACTGTGGTATTTCTTTGTTGATTGTGAGGTAAAAGAAACTTCCACATATTCAGTCAATCACACTCCAACCTCTCCACAATGGCCAAAATCAAAGAGCTGTCTAAGGACACCAGGGACAAAACTGTAGACATGTCAAGGCTGGGATGGGCTACAGGACAATAGGCAATCAGCTTGGTGAGAAGGCAACAACTCTTTTGCACATTTATTAGAAAATGGAAGAAACAGAAGATAACTGTCAATCTTTCTCATTCTGGGGCTTCGTGCAAAATCTTGCCTCGTGGGGTTAGTATGATTCTGAGAAAGGTCAAGAATCAGCCTAGAACTAAACAGGAGGACCTGCTCAGTGACCTTAATAGAGCTGGGACCACAGTCTCAAAGTTTACTGTTAGTAATACATTATGCTGTCACGGATTAAAATCTCCTGCTCACGCCAGCACATGTCCAAGCCCATCTGAAGGAGGCATAAGAGAAGGTCACGTGGTCAGATGACACCAAAATAGAACTTTTTGGTATGAAGTCCACTTGTTGTGCTTGGAGAAAGAAAAAGGATGAGTGTGATCCCAAGAACAACTTCCCAACCATGAAGAATGGGGTTGGAAACATCATACTTAGGGGTACTTTTCTACAAAGGGGAAAGGATGACTGCACCGTATTGAAGAGAGGATGAATGGGGCCATGTCTTGTTCACGAACTACAGTAAATGTCTGACCTCTGTAAATGCAAACAAAGGTTTCTGTGCCAAATATGAAGTTCTGTTTTTTTCTATTGTATCAAATACTTATTTCATGCAATAAAAGGCAAATTAAGTATTTAAAAATCATTAAATGAGATTTTCTACATTTTTTTTAGATTCTGTCTCTCACAGTTGAAGTGTACCTATGATAAATTTCACAGACCTCTCGATTCTTTGTAGGTGGGACAACTTGCAAAATCGCCAGTGTATCAAATACTTATTTTCACCACTGTATATACAGTATATTTATATAAAATAATGTAAATATGAAAAATATTTCTAGACATAAATTGTTCATGACATGACATGTCAATTATTATTTGGAGGCACCTCTCCTTAAGGGTGCTTTCACACGGTGCGTTTTTGGTGCGTTTTTGGTGCATTTTTTCAATGCGTCTTTTGTGCAGGAAGACACAGCAATCAATGCTGTACATTGCTGCACAAAAATTGCGGCAAAAATTGCGGTAAATTACGGTAATTACCGCAATTTTTGCCTTGATTTTTGTGACACAATATACAGCATTAATTGCTGTGCCTTCCTGCACAAAAAACGCATTGAAAAACACATCAAAAACGCACCGTGTGAAAGCACCCTAAAGCAGTTTTCTCACTACAATGATTAACTTTCAACATGAAGGGATAGGTAATTGGAGACTTTTTCTACATGTTTTTTTTTTCTTGATTTTTCTTTGGCCAGGAGATACAGAAGATTTTATCTCCTTTTAGAGCACAGAAGTTTCTGGTTACAACCATTTCTCTTCTCACCTCTTCTTGCTTTCTATTATCCCTCATTGTTCTAAACTGCCATCACTTGCTCAGTTGGTCCATAGTAAGTAATCTTTTGCAGAGTCTTATCTCTAGTAACAAACTTTGAAAGCTTCTCATTTACCTAAGTAAACACTCTGTAGCGTGTATAATATATGTTATAAATCTCTTGCACTCACTGTCACTGCACCAGGAATCGCTACCTTATGTGCCAATCACCGCTATGGACCCAGCCATAGCCTGAACAGCATGTGTGATTCTAAAGCTGGCTGTGGCTGTGAAACTGTATAGTGAGAAGAACCCTTTAATCTATGATTGGTTGCAAATTCAGGAGGAGAAGAAGCATGACAACAAGGTGAATTTTTACATTATGTGACATACAGAATGTCATTGACTCTATCTTCTGATCCTCTGACGAAGAAGCTAGTCAAAGAAACATGTTGGAAAAGCTCTCCAGTCAATTTATCTTGTCTTGTCACAGCAGGTGCATAGAATTAGGAGGACATTTTCCTGCAGGTCTTCCAATGTGGTGCATCTGATTATGTGTGTGCAATATCCCACCACAGGCCTCTATGTGGGGGAAACAGGGCAGAGTCAGCGCATGTATTCACACAGATTCACCATTAATAACAGCAGAACTGATCTCCCAGTGGCCGCACATTTTTCCAGAGAGGACCACTATATTGAAGATCTGCAGATTGTGGTCTTAATGGGACATTTTAAGACACAACGGGAGAGGAAGGAATGGGGATATAAGTTAATGCAAAAATTTCAAACCCTGAAGAATGGACTAAGTATTCATCATAGTTTCATGTCACAATATGTGTGAACTGTGAGGGTCACAAATCACGACCTGATGGCTAAGAGATAACAGCAGGAATTACTCATGTCTCTGTCACGTCTCACAAGTTTTCAGACTGTTTATTTATTGACCTGTTGTAAATAACTTCTCTACTTGTATTGCATTCTGTTATTTTTAAAGATTCTTAGATTCTTTGAAGATCCATGTCATTTGTATATAAAATGTCTGTGAATTTTCAGTTTCTTGTATAACACCATGTCTGAAGAAGAGAGCTAGTACTCTCGAAAGCTTACCATCAAATATACTGTTAGCTCCTAAAAGGTATCACCTGATTTCTTCACTCTTCTACTACTTTCTATGGCTAACACGGTACAACATTATACTACTTGTCTTTTCATCTACAGTCAATGATTAATGCTGGTTAATCTGCAGTTAGCCGGCATCAGTGTGTACATTAGGCACAAATTTATACAGGCCCAGAGACAGACAAAAACAAGTACAAATGCAGTAAAGTTTAGGTTGACAATAACGCATTACAGTACTGTGGCACAGTAAGTTATCACAACTTTTTAAATGCTTTTCAATGTTTTTTGATGTGAAGTGTACTTTTTTATGTATCTGTCACAAACACTTTCTGGATATGAACCCATAAAGGACCCTGTTATCATTCTGTAAATGAGGTATCAAGTTCTTTACTCCTTGCAACACTTTGTTTATTTCAAGAGAACCATTCTGTCCAGAGCCCTTGCTGGTGCTTGAAACTGGGGCACAAAATGTCATCCTTAGCCTTGGTAAGGGGATGATCATATTCTAGTTCCCCTTTAATCAAACAGTTGAAAAACATTGGCAGTCTGATTCTTTCTTGCGTGATTTAATTTTTTCATATGGGTTACAGGATGCATGATTCCATTTCCCTTTTCCTCAACATCAGGTAGTATATCAAGGGAACAACGTTGCCATTGATCCTAGTGCTAGTCAAACCAGCATAATGAACTTTCTTGCTGCACACAGTTCTACACATTGCTTTTCCTTGATCTCTCCTATTCTGCATTCTTCTGTAGAATGTGACAGTACCTACAAACTGTGTCTAAGAGTATAATATGTTTTTAAAGTAGCAAATTGATACAGAAATACATTCTCACTCAACCTTTTAATGCAACAATTTGAAATATTTTATATAGAAATGTGACAAAGTGAGCATCAGACTTCACAATTTATCTGATGCAATCTTGCTACACTTCTTTTTAATCATACAAAAGAAAAAATGGAAGAGGTGCGTATGAATTCAAGTGCACACAAATTATACTTTATATTTTACTTCAAATAAAGAATAAATGCCACCCATAAAAATCATCTTACAACACCCGAGAGGGTACAGAAAGTAGCAATAGATTCAGTTTTCGATGGAGGGGCAATATTTTCAGGGAAATCTAAGTTTATATTTTTGTATTATTTGATGTCATATTATTATTATTGTTAATCTACAGTGGTGTAAAAGGGCTTACATTATTAATCCTTTCACATAATATATATTTTTAATTTCAGTCTAAAAGGGCTTTGTCTTAAAGGGGTTGTCTCGCTACAATGATTGGGTTTTAATTAAAAGATCTTTAAAAAAAAGCAGCTTTGCAAATATTGTTCAATACAAATGTCCTATCTGATTTGAGTCTATCTGTTAGTAGGTCGAGGAGTGCATCAGCTCCTCAAAATCCCTATAGCAGCCAAACTTTTGATCTTTATCTCCAGCTGTCGTGCTGGATGACTCATTGTTTCTGAAAACAGGTTAGAGCAGAGAGCCCCTCCTGACGTATGTGATGCTTCCGTAGGGGAGGGGGGGGACTCTACTCCCAGTGTGTAGCTGTGCGATGTGATTAACCTGTGTGTGCCTGCTTTCCTCCTGTTCTCTACACAGATTGAGGAGACCAGTGTGAGGCTGCAGCAGTGTGCACAGTGTAGTTTCCTATAATCATGGACAGATAATCCCCCCCCCACCCCCCCCCCCCCCCCCCCCCCCCCCCAACAATTTTTACCCCCCCCCCCCCCCCCCCCCCCCCCCTTATTTTTCTGGAGCTCTGACTTACTAATAGAACAGATCAGGGAGGGGCCATTTTTTTGGTGAACGGTTCATGTACTGCCTGTACTAGTGGAACATTGTGATTATATTAAATCACTTCACAGGCTGCCCTGTGTCTGTTTGATAGGGTTTGTTTGTTGTTGGAGATGTGGAGATTTGTAGGCTAAGCAGGGGATTGTAGGAAACACTTACACCCCACCCCACCAACCCCTGCTTGCTATTAGCATTCACAGCTTCACAGGACCTCCCCAAACTCAATAATCAGCCCTCTCCTGTCTCCCGTGGAGCTGACAGTGCAGCTGAGCTGGCAGGCAAACACTGGATTAACATGGGCAGCAAACCCGCTCACCCCCCTGCTGTATAGACGCTTATGGAGGAGAGGCCTGTTCTGTGTGCTGAGGAGAGGGGGAAGAGGGAGGAGATGAGTGGCAGACAAGAAAGAACACCCGAATTCAAAAATCCTTTGCTCCAGACACATTGAAGCAGGCTTAAAGCCTGTAATGAGACAACTCCTTTAATAACTGCCATTTAGCATTAGTACTCATTTTTGATATTTTAAAATGTTGGGGGGGGGGGTTTGTGCGTTATTCATTGTTAATGGTAATTGAAGTATATTTGTAGCCAGATTTGGTGTGCATTTTTATTACATAAACTCTTTGCTTTTTCTCATTTAAATGCATTTTTCTATATATTATGCATGAGGCTGATCTGTAATGCATTTGCTTTTCAGGGGACCTTAACCTGTTTTAGTTGGTAGGATATACTAATTCAAGGTATTCTTCTGATGTACGTATTTTATTCATTTATATACTGCCAATATTTTCTATAATGCTTTATTTTGATTGCTGTCACCACTGTGCCAATATGTTTTCAGAGTATCGTATGTGAGAGCATAAAAAATTAATACAGATATTATCTTTGGTAAGAATTGAACCAGCTCTGCAAAAAAGACAATGCTCACCTCTGACCCATCTTGCTGCAGTGAACAGCTCTGAATGGTGATGTCAGTTAGGAGCACATGACCAGTGCAGCCAATCAGCAGCCGCAGCAGCAATGTCCCCATTTGGAAGTAATGTCATGTCACCAAAAGACTAGAGACACACTGCTTTAACTGGGCTTCAGGGGAAGGTAAGTATAACTTTTTTATTTTACTTGGGTCCTGGGAGCTATTTGGATTATTTTGTAATGATGTGGACAACCCCTTTAACTAGGTTTTCTGTAAAACACTGCAGTATTTTAAAGTAATGCATAGATGATGTGCAGTGAGGAAGCCTGTGGCGACTTTATGCTGCCTGTGTTTTGGAAACCTCCCCCCCCCCCCCCCCCCCCCCCCCACACAGGAGCATGAGCCTTTTAAATGACTCCTTTAACACTTGAAGGATTAAGTATGCAATTTAGTTCTTCATCTCCTGCTAGTGACTTTTTGCAGGCAGCCAAATTGTCAATTGTTAAATTTATGTCTGCATAGGGGATTTGGGGCTCTGCATCAGAAAAATGACTAGCAACTAAACATACAGTATAGGACAAGTAACAAACAAAATTTTGTAAAAAAAAAAAACTACAGTGAAAAATTTTAAAAATTTTAAAAATAAAATACCTGACTGAAAAATTGGGTTCAAAAATTTTCTACTATTTTCACACAACAAAATGCCAGTTTAAAAAGGGGAAATCATCTTGTCAGGGTCCAATATGCCCAGCTTAAGCTATCTGCAAAAAAACAGGGGGCTTTGGGCACCATGACAGTAGATATATTGTACCCAGGTTTGGTGAAAGTTGTGTAAAAAGGGAAAGAATCAGACACAAAAAAATTCAATTTAGGGGTTGGTGGATGGAGGCACTATTGAAAGGTGGGGTAAAAAGGAATTTCTCTCCTATCATCAGGCCCTAGGGGAGTCCCTGCACCAATTTTGGGGTCTTTCTGTAACACGAAAACATTGATTGGAAAAAAGCTGAGGGGTTGTTTCCCTCATCCCGGTTCCCCTAGCAAACCTAGTGCTCAGGTTGGGATATAGCACTACAGATCTTTAGACCCCCAGCCCAAAAAGCCTATTTTGGGTCTTGCTAAGGGCCCTGGGAACCCACTGAAACTTGTCAGTTCCTTCAGCAAAATGCAACTCTACTGTGTCCTCAGACATCTTGAAGGAATCCTGTCGCCCTTCCAGAAAAAGAAAGATGGACCTTTTACTTTCATACTTCCTTTACCATACACATTTAACTGTATATGGTAAAGGCAAAGGGTTTTGCAATCTACAAACCTGCCCCAAACGCTCTTTCAATGTCAACTGGGCACAAAAGAGCAACAGACATGTTGAAAAAGTGTTAAAAACCCACATAATTAATATCCTGTAGGTTTGAAACACATCAAGGGAAAAAGGGACATCATTTACTCAAAAATCTAGAAAAAGTAAGCATTCCACTCACCTCAGCAGTTTTACCAACCAACTCTCAAAAGGATCAAAAAAAAACCCAAAATCCAAAGGGGAAAGGTTTCACTGGCCAAAAAAATGGAGAAGGTAAAAAATAAAAATACAGTTGAGCCAAAGTTTACATTACTATATAAAGAACAAATATGCACCTTTTCTCACTATTACAGAAATCAGAATAAACCCGTTTGGGAAAATTAGATTACCAAAAATTTTTTTAATTTGTCAAAAACAGATAATGAGATAAAGAGAGAGAGAAATTTTTGGCATTTTTATTCTTTCTCAAAGCAAACGTTTAAAATATTTCATTAATTTGGGAGCATTGCCTTAAACTTATATTTTTGGGCAAGTGTTTTGGAAATCCTTTACAACTTCCACAATATTGGCAGGAATTTTGGCCCGTTCCTTCACAGAATGGTGTAACTGAGCCATGTTTTTGGTCACCTTGCTTTTCACCTGCCTTTTCACTTTGTCCATAAATTTCAAAAGGGGTTTAGATCAGGGGTTTTTGATGGCCACTCCCAAAAAATTGACTTTGTTACTTTAAGCCACTTTTTAAACCCAATTTGGCAGTATGCCTCAAATCATTTTGGGAAAACCAATTTCCCCCCCCCCTAGCTTTAACTTTTTGGCTATGTCTTTAGATGTTTCTTCAGTATTGCCACATAATCTTTTTTCATCAGATGCCACTATTTTTTGAAGTGCACCGGGCCCTCTGCAGCAAAACATCCCCCCAAAGGGGCTGCCACCCCTGTTTCACAGTTGGGGTGATGTTCTTAGGCTTTTAAACTTCTCCCATTTTCTTCCAAATTAATGAGGTCTTTGGTAAGCATTCATTTAAATTTATCAACCACAAATTTTCCAAAAAGTAGGTCTTTGTTCCTGATGCATTTTCAAACATTAATTCTTCTTCTATATTTTCTTTTTGGGGTAATGGGTTCTTCCTGGCAAGTGGCCTCCCCCCAGTTGATACAAACTCGTCTCACTGGGGAAAATTTAAGTTGCCCCCCCAAAAAAGGGCTTTTGCTTTTGTTCTTAGGTTTTCTTATTACATTTTTGGGCCAAAGAACATTCACCCCTGAACACAGAACCCCCTCTTCTTTCCCGGGGGGGTAAATAAAAATCCTTAAAAAAAATCTCTCCTCATTATTCTGGCATTTGACAAATATAAAAAATTTTTGGGAACCAAAATTGCCTAAAACAGGAAAGGGTTTTATTCGATTTCATCCCACAGGAGAAAAACATGCATAGTGTTTTTTTTTTTATTTGCAATTAACTGACTACCATCCAACAAAAGCTAAATTATCTTTATTCTTTGATTCAATTATAAATTTGGCCTACGTTTGCTTAGTTTTGTTTGTCAACACAAAGGAGAAAAAAAAATAAAAATTACATTGACTAGGAAAAATTTACCCCCTCTAAAGTTACTTTTTGTGACAAAAAAATAAATCGCGAAGATTTTTTAAAATTTTATTTTCGAAATTATTTGGGATAACACTGTTTTGTTTAATGCATCAAAAGAACATTTTTGTACTTCTTACAACCAAGCATTTTATTCTGCGTTATTTTTCCTTTAGTTTTCAGATTTTTCTCGTACTTTTTGCAAAATAAATTGCCTTTGAATGTTTGCTTTATTAATAAATTGCAGAAATAATCCTCAGCATATATTCTGTTAACCTGTTTTCTGCATTTTTCTGTTTCTTCAGTTGCATGTTATGGGCCCCCTGAAACAAAACATTTATTCCCTTTGCACAGCCTTCTGTTGGGCAGAATCTTTAAAAAGGGGGACATGTGGGGACAATGTCACCCTTGATGGGGTAAAAATACATTCTACTAAATAATAAAATCCAAATGCACAGCAGTCACAATAAGGGATATACTGGTGTGGGCCTCTAAAAAACTTATTTATATATCATAAACATACAGGGGGCCCAAAAAACTTGTAGTCCCTTGTAGAAAAAGCTTATTATAAAAAAATAATCAGGGAGCAATTTTTTTATTTAAAAAAACTTTAAGGATCTGCCAAATTTCTGCCAAAGAAATAAAAACATACAGATTCAATTGTATATAACAGTGGTATAACAAAGAATAAATAAATTAGAGACATATGGGGAAACACAAAGAATGAGATGATGCCTGGTCCTTTGAAGAGAATGTTGACACTCAAAGCAATGAGACTGAAATTCCAAGTAACAAGGAAAACAAAGGCTCAAGGTGGGGATTTTGGCCAGAGACCAGCAATTACAGAAACCATGTTGTCTGATTAAGAAGAACAACAAGTTTTATGTGGAGAAATGTCTCTATATGTTATCTGAGCTCACGGAACAATCAGAAAGCCAGGCTATCTCAGTCACTAAATCTAACTTCTTATTTTGGATTGAATGTATCATTGTATGTACTTTAGTTTTCGGCTATCCAAAAGTTATAATTTTTGTGCAAGTCTTATCTACCAAAATATATTAAACTTTTTACCAGATTTCCACTTTTGACAAATAAAAAAGTTGAGCTAGTGTGAGTGTGGCTCAGTCTTCTAATCCAGTTTTGCCAAATTAACCTTTTCTCCTGCAGTTGTGTGCTAAAATTAACAGAGTTTTTGGATTACAGAATGTTACTGCATAAAGAAAGTTTCAACTGCTTTCCAATATTTTTTTTTGTTTTGATTTCCTACTATTTTTAAGATATTTGCTTGCCCTCAAGTAATAAAACCTCTTTTATATTTAAAAGCAAAAATTCTGTCTTTACCAGATCCTGCTGTTGCTCGCATTAAGAATGGATCAAAAAGGATAAAACTTTCCACTATAACAGATACATACTTGGACAAAAGAGGGTTCGTATCAAATATTAAAATGTGGTATCATTCTGGCCCTTAATCATTTGAGGGATGATTTTAAGTTTTTTCTCCCATCTCTTTTCCATGATACTTGGGTTAATCTGCCATTTCTTTGCTAGTAAAGTAATTATTTCCAAATAAAAAAAAGGAAAAATTCCCCATTATGTGGGCCTCTTAAACAGGGTCCCCATAGCATCAGCTGCCTCTGTGGTATGTACACTCTTAAATGATGCTTCTCCTCCATTAAGAATCCTTTTTAAAAAAAAACAAAACCTGGCCACGAACTGCACCAAAACATTTTTAGACTGTCTGAGTAGGTTGACACTATCTATCTTTTATATAGCAATAGTAAATGTGCCCCATAGTTTTTAGAGGTTTACCTATTCACCGACAGCAATAAATGTTTGCTTTTATTTTCTATCATTAACTCCAAAAGCCTCAACGGTTTTAAAAAAATATTCTCAAATGACATCAATTTTGACTTTATATCTCATCATCTGTTGAGGCATTAATTTAGTTAGATGTGTTGTCACTGAAGAATTATGTTCACCAGGAACAATAAAAGAATTTGCGTTCTCTTTCATTTTCCTTTTAGCTTATTTTCATGTGTTCTTTCCGGTTCCCATGTGCATCTTCATACTTGTCATTATATAGTTTTCTATTTAGACAAATTCACACAGCTATAATATCTTGGGGTAGATAGTTCCTCACTTCATCTTTATTGCCTGTCCTTTGGGTTCTTTGTATAAATTCATTAACTTAGAGTTGATTTAGTAATACTGTTCAAATATGCAAATCTAGACTTAGGCTATAGAACAAGACATTTGTTTTCATTAACTAATTTGTGCTAAAAAGATATAAGCTAATTGCTGATTGGTTGTTATGGTATCAGTACAGATTTAAATAATGAGTAAGGGAAATATATAGCCTTTCCATTCCTAAATTACAATTATCTGCATTGACTGCTTTAGTGTGATGCAGCATATGATATTATATTAATTTGGGATAGCCAGGTAAGAGGCTGTTAACATTTTTAATTGTTCTTTGTTCATGGTTTCCATCAAAATACAGTGCAAAAATGATACACACTTTGTAAGACAAAGGGCGACATGTATGAAGGAAGGCTTGTCGAAGTGAATAGTTGAGAAAAACGAATAAGGCAGCACTTCCAAATCAGCGGTTTTATTTCACCGCACATTTGGGTGAAATAAAACCGCTGATTTGGAAGTGCTGCCTTATTCGTTTTTCTACATTGAAGAAGCCTTTGGACTGGGTTTGTAGGCTTGCACTTAGAGTAATATCTTGTGCTGCTGATTTTTTCTGAAGTGAATAGTTGAGTCTCATTTTCAGTGTATAATGCACCTGATGCATGAAAGTGGTTTTTGTG
The DNA here is from genome assembly GCA_025379985.1 of Phyllomedusa bahiana. Taxonomy (NCBI): domain Eukaryota; kingdom Metazoa; phylum Chordata; class Amphibia; order Anura; family Hylidae; genus Phyllomedusa; species Phyllomedusa bahiana. Next base: position 63,452 of record JAODAL010020113.1, read on the forward strand.
CATTCATAAATGGTGTGTAAAGTTCAACGCGCCTCGCCTACGTGTTTGGCACATTACGGGACTTAGGCACATAAGTAATGCACCTAACAAGTATTTAGGTTATAGACAGGCTGGAAATAAGAGAAGTCATTCGAATAGCATGTCAGTGAATAGAAACTATGGTACTGATCCTGCTTGGAGGACCACAGGTCCCAGCAATACCTGTGCTGTGCTGGCTCTTGCGGTATGCAGAATAAAGGGTGAAAGCAGCAAAAATAAATGTAAAATTTAAAGTAGTAAAAATCTGAACAACATCATCGTTTTTCTAATGTAAAATTTGTTTTAGATTCTATTAATTTTAAATACATTTTATAGGAGATATTTTTATATTTTTGGGATATTATATATTTTATATTAATTTATATGATAATATTTTTCATTAAATCTAAAAAAATAAATTTTATACAGTTTGATAATTATAATAAAATTACTTTTTACTATTGTAAGTTGAGAAATATTGAACATTTTTGCCCCTTACAGCAAATCTATCTCCACTTCGACTCCTCAGGCTCAGGCAGACCACATGGAGATAGGTCTGCCTGTCGGAGCAGTAATGTGCCTAATACTACGAGTGTGGTGAGACAGACCTCCATAACGCCCCCAGAATGCCCAAAGAACACACATACGTTAGGCACATTAGACATCGTAGCCGGCTCAGTTAGGTGCATTGTACACCAGAAAAAGGGTGAAAAACCCTTTCATACATGTCGCCGAAAATGTCATAGTCTATCACACTTTCGGGCCTGGTGTTGGGATGATAGAGCAATTGTCCAAATAAGACTATCTTTGCTTTCTTGCTCTCTGTGGTTTTACCGTGATATACATTAGCGTACCATTATTTGCAAGATATTTCAGCAGATTTCTATGTCTAATGCTAGGGTAACATAAGTTCTTTTTATTAAATTTTTTATATATTTTGTAAAAATAACAAAATAAATGCAACAGAAAGAATTATCTGACAGAAAGGTCTTTCACACATGCATATTGCAATCACCTTTTGTGGCAGCAATACCCAGAATCTTCCTCCACTTCTACCGAACTTGATGTAGATCACCCTAGGAGTCTATGATGATGTAAGCCCACTTCAGTACAAACAAAAGTGTTTCCAATATTGCAGCCATAGCTTAATCATTGCAGGGGCAAAGTAAGCTGACAATTGACCACATTACATGTGCTACATATGGTGATTATACTCGATGAGAATATTTTTCACACCAAACATATAGCCCAAACAATGCAACTGCATGGCAATAAAAGATGTATACCACTTGGTAAACATTCCTTTTGTACACTGTTTTATTGAAGAAAAAAAAACAGTTGTGTAACAATAATTTTAAAAGCAGTGTGAACGTAGCCTAAGCAGCATGCATAAACCATGTACTGGGGCACATAGGGCGACATGTATGAACGGGCTTTACGCCTGTTTTCTGGCGTACACTGCGCCTCCCACCGAACCCCATCGGCCGCATCGTCGCCACTCGGCTGCGGCCCCGTATGAATGGGCGGCAGTGGGGGGCATGGGCCCGCGTGGGGCGGGTGTAGCGTCCGGGGGGGGACGCAGCGCGCCGATAGTCCGAGGCATGCACCGCGGCTCGTCAATCGCGGCGCCGGCCTCCGACGGCAGACCAGGTTTCTTGTCAAATGCTCCGGCGAGGCGAAGGAAGCGGATCCGAACATTCGAGGAGCAGATCGAAGATCGCGACAGAATCTCGGCGCTCCGCTCCGGCAGCGGGAGTAGAATAGGAAAAAAATCGCCAATAAAGGCGGAAAACATTGTCAGAAGAGAGCGCACGTAAAAAATACACATAAAAAAAAAAAACATCACTTTCCAAACCTAAAGGGCGCAATATCAACAAACAGAATTGCAAATTGCTGGAAAGACAGAAATTTAAAATCTGAAACCTATTTTCATTGGCGCAGAAACCGGCCATCAAATGGGAGCGACAGGAACCATTAAAAGCTATGGGGAAAATTGACCAATCAATCCCGGCGGAATAATTCAAATCAGTAAAAAATCTGAAAAACTATTGGCTGAGCTAGCGGGTCTCGGCAGTTCGCCCAATCAAATAGGAGCGACAAAGTCCCATTCTAGCCTATGGAGAATGTGACCAATCAAAAATCCCCGGCGGAAAATTCAAAATACAGTAAAAAATGCTGAAAGAGCTGATTGGCTGAGCAAAGGGGGTCTGGGCAGCTCAGCCAATTTCAGAATGGGAGCGACAAAGTCCCATTCTAGCCTAGGAGAATGTAGACCAAATCAGAATCCGGGCAGATAATTCAAAATACAGTAAAAATGCTGAAAAGAGCTGATTGGCTGAGCTAGCGGGTCTCGGCTAGCTCAGCCAATCAAATAGGAGTGACAAAGTCCCTTTCTAGCCTTTTGGAGAAGTGTAGACCAATCAGAATCCCCGGCGGGATAATTCAAAATACAGTAAAAATCGGAAAAGAGCTGTTTGGGTTGAGCTAGCGGGTCTCGGCTAGCTCACCCAATCAGAATAGGAGCGACAAAGTCCCATTCTAGCCTATGAGAAGTGTAGACCAATCAGAATCCAGGGCGGGATAATTCAAAATACAGTAAAAAAGGCAGAAACGAGCTGAGGGTTGAAGCAGCGGGGCTCGTCCAGCTAGCCAATCAGAGCGCGAGCTGCTTTCTCATAGAGTTCTATGGGGAACAAAAATAAAAGAGGCGCCGTAATTTGGGGACCAATGGGAGAGCGAGCGACGCTCCTATGGGTTTTCTAATGCAATCTGGTAAAAACTGTACATGGCTGAAATCAAATTATAACACTACAGAAGTTTGCCGATTTGTGAAATATACAACGAATACTAATATGTGGCTAACGAAAAAAAAAAAAAAAAAGACCATAAAATCAGTTATTTTTTATTTTCGTTAGCCAAGGATAAATAGTATGGGTGCATCGAAAATAAAGAAATAACATGATTTTCTTGATTTAAATTTTTTTTTCGTTAGCCACATTTAGTATTCGTTGATATACACATCGGCACAAATTCTGTAGTGTTATAATTGATTTTTAGCCATGTACAGTTTTATACCAGATGCAATTTGAAAACCCATAGAGCGTCCCCTCCCCTCTCCCATTGGGCCAAATTACGGCGCCGCTTTTAAATTTCGATTCCCCATAGAACTCAATGAGAAAGCAGCTCGCGCTCTGATTGGCTAAGCTGGACTTGCCCCCGCTGCTTCAACCAATCAGCTCGTTTCTGCCTTTTTACTGTATTTTGAACTGTCCCGCCTTTGAATATGATGTTCCATTTTTCTCCATAGGATAAATGGGCCACTGTCGCTCCTATTCTGATTGGTCAATTCTCCTCCATAGGCTATAATGGGGCATTGTCGCTCCTATTCTGAAATTTGGGTGGTTTATGCCGACCAATGAGAATAGCTTTACAAATTTGAATTTCTGTCTTTTCCCGGCAATTCTCTCTATGGCAATTCCCTATGTAGCGCCGGGCTCCGGCGACGAACGCGTTGTTCGGTGTTGTTAACTGCTTTTTTTTAAGAAGTTTTTCTGGTCTTTATCTGAGAATGTTTTACACTGTATAAAAATAATTTGTTGATTAATACTTCATGCCACGCGGCGCTGAGCGCCGAGATTTGAGTGCGCTCATCTCTCCATAGAGTAAATGGGAGAAGTAGCTCGCGCTCTGATTGGCTGAGCTAGCCGAGACCCCGCTAGCTCAGCCAAAAGCTCTTTTCTGTCTTTTTACTGATTTTTAATTATCCCGCCCTTGATTCTGATTGGTCTACACATTCCCATAGGCTAGAATGGGACTTTTTCACTCCTATTCTGATTGGCTGAGATAGCCAAGCCCCCGTTATCTCAGCCAAACAGCTGTTTTTTTTTTAGCATTTTACTGTATTTTGAACAGTCCCGCCGTGGATTCTGATTGGTGTAAACTTCCCCATAAGCTAGAATGGGACTTTGTCGCTCGTTTCTGATTGGTCTAAACTTCTCCAAGCCTAAATGGGACTTTGTCGCTCCTATTCGATTGGCTGAGATAGCCAAGCCCCCGTTATCTCAGCCAATCACTGTTTTTTTAGCATTTTTTAAATGTATTTTGAACAGTCCCGCCGTGGATTCTGATTTGGGCAAAACCTGCCCCATAGGGTTTTTAAAAGTTCAGTGTCGCTCCTATTCTGATTGGCCGGGTTTTTGGCGACCAATGAGAAATAGTTTCAGAATTGAAATACTGATTTCCCGGGCCCTTTCCAATATCCTAATTCTTGACTTAGGATATTGGAAAGTGATTTTGTTTTTATGTAAATTTTTATTTTAATGTTTCAGCTATTTTCTTGAGAATGTAGAACGCCTTTATAAAGGCGATTTTTTGGGTTTATACTCCGCACCGACATGTGGGGAAAATTTCTCGCCGCTCCCGCCTGTCTCACATCGGAACAGATTTTGGCGCAGCCCCGCGCGGCCGCCTAAGTCCCGCACTGCGCCCATGTCCCCCGACTGTGCCACACACACTGGCGAGGCGCGGCGGACTTTTCCCCGCATGTATGATCGCACTACCTCCGGCCCGGAAAAAACTCAGACGCAGCGCCGAACTCGCCTCATCCCCCACTGCGCCCCGAGGCGCGGCGGACTTTTCATGATATGTATGAGCGCGGCCCGTCCCCGACATAAATCAGGCGCAGATTCCGCCGGGAAACTGGCGGAAAACGGCGCCTGACCCGGCGAGATTCATACATGTCGCCCATAGAGTACAAGGCTCAGATTGGCTGACAGGGTAACAGGGGAAACCCAAGGTTTGCATGGGCATGGTAGGCCCTATAGTAATGACAGGGCCAGGGCTGTTTTTTTAGGGAAAAAGGCATCAAAAGAGAATACAAGTGTTATGTATAGTATGTGCAGCCATGTACAGTAGGTATAGGGTGGGCTCTAAGAATTCCACTGTTGGATACACTGCAGTGTAACACTGAGGTACATAGGACCCACCATTAAAATTATTTCTTGGGAAATACAAGGGGCATACAGTAGCTATGGGGTGGGCCCCAGTTACCACTGGTTTGTACTCCCCAGTTTTAGACTGAGGTGCTTAGGATCCACCAGTGGAGTTGATTCTTAGGAGCCACCAGTAAATCTACTCTACTGGTGTCTCCCAAAAATCAGCTCCACTGGTGTTCTCCAAGAACATTAACTCAGGTACTTGAACAAATTTAGTTAAAAAATGAAGTTAAAAACTGTTGCCATTGTACCGAGATAATGGACAGAATGACTGGCAATTTTCTTCAGTGCACAGTCTGCCCTATGTATGCACTACTGGATCAGCTGGTCCAGGGTAAATAGTATGTGACAGATTTGAGCATGTTGCTACTCTAGAAGCACACATTATAGATCTGGAGGAGCAGAATGCAACACTGAGGGTAATTGACATTTATGAGAGGAGTTTGCTTCTCACTGAGCAAGCAGTTAGTGGGCTAAATGTTGAGGGTGGATCAGCAGGATGATTCGTGTAACTGGATTAATGAAGTAAGGGGGTAGCAGAAAAAGGAAGGTCACTTCTATTACTGAGCTTCCTAGCAAAATTACCAAGATGGGTGATACAGATAGGGCATCAGTTTCAGAAATGGCAACTCTAGTGGATACTTCCTTGCAGCCAGAAGAGCAGTCTAACTGGTAGTTGGAAGGATGGTAATGCAGATAGGAAAAGACATTTAAGGCCACATGTATAAAAACTGTCTAGGTCTAAAATTCACTTTATTGCCCATATCAATCACTCAGAGTGCCCCTTTCATTTTTTCAGAGCACTATATGAAATGAAAAGGGCACTTTGATTGGTTTCTATGGGTAAAAAAGTGAGTTTTAGACCTAGACTGTTTCTATACGATTCTATAATCAGCAAGACGGATAGAATTATTTGTTGCCGAAACCGCCTCAACCAAATGGTTTGCTGTTCCCCTGGTGCCAGGGTTCAGCATGTGGTAGAACAGATGGATAAATTACTGGAAGGGGATGGGGATAACCCAGCTGTTATTGTCCATGTTGGAACCAGTGACAGAATATATGGTAGGTGGAGGATCCTAAAGAATAATTTTAAAGAACTAGCTCCAAACTGAAGGATAGGACCTCCACGGTTGTTTTCTCTGGAATACTGCCTGTGCCATCTACAACACAGAAAAGACAGCGGGAGCTCAGGAAATTAAATGCATGGCTGAAGACTTTGTGTAGGGCAGAAGGGTTTGGGTTCTGAGAGTACTGGGCTGATTTTTTATTTGGGTACAATCTGTTTTCTACAGATTAATTGCACCTGAATGAAAGAGGGTCTGCTGTGCTGGGGGAGAAAATTCTAGAAGGGGTGCGGGAGTATTTCAACTAGGGATGAGGAGGGAGGAAAATCTAGAAAATGCAGGAATAGATAGGTTAGAGAGGGGGCAGGGTATATCACATGGTGGAGAAGTCTGTGTGTGTGTATGGGGGGAATGGGCTAGACCAGTAGATAAGGAGATCCATCTGTTATAAACCAGCAGTGAAGATAGGTGCCACCAATATTTCATGTAATCACAAGCTATCTCCTGAACTTGTACCTTCATACTGGGTCCTCTTTTTTCAATTAATTTATTATGATATAGGGGAGAGGATAAATAGCACTGTTTCTATGTTTGCAGATGATACCAAGTTATTTTGCAATCTATGAAAGATGTTCATAAATTGCTAGCAGACCTGGACACACTGTTTGGGCATCCACTTGGCAAATGAGGTCAATGTGGATAAATAAGGTTCGCATCTTGGAATAAAATTTTTGCAGGCTCAAGTTCAGGGGAAAAAA